>WBZZ01001749.1:65000-127500 GCA_019918135.1 Paulinella micropora
AAAATTCTACGAAAATGCTGTGCCTAATTCCATTCAATGTGTCATGTGGGGATACAACACAAAGCCAAAGGTTGTAGCAGAGTATGTGGTAGTATTGGTCGACGAGGCAGGAGTTGCTGAAACGATAATGGTGAGATCGTGGGTGAACATCGAGGAAATTGTGGCTCATTTTCGTAAAGCAGTTAAAACCATTTACAGGGCTAAATTTTTTCGTTAATTAAAGCACAAAAAACTATATCTATTTGGTTAGAAAAAAGCATAATCAATATTTACTTTTTTTTTCTCCAAACAGATTGCTTAATAAGCACCGCTACTTGAGACCAATTCCTGAATAAAACTTGTTTGTAAAATTCTTATTGAGACCAATTACTGAATAAAACTTGTTTGTAAAATTCTTATTGAGCCATAGGTCTTCTTCCGCATCGACTTGACAAACAAAGTTATGGTAATTAAAAAAGTTTGTTCGAAGGAACCGCCGAATTTCCATTTAAAGACAAGGAGGGGGTTTATATATAGGCACACTAGACCACTACGGGGGGCCCTTGGTTGAGGCAGACAAATATTTTAATTTAATAAAATTATATTTTCCTTAATATACTATTATCAAACATGGAGACACACAATTATAATGGCAAGGTCTACAGGTTGGATAGATTAAGGGAATATAAGATAAATTACGAAATAAAGTCTGTCAGGGGTCGGGATGTGCTATATATCAAACCGAAGGTAAGGGGGTATAAAATTGATACACCGACAGCCCAAAACTACTTGAACCAAGTAAGAGGTGCGGTGTATTTTGAGCACCATGCTATACCAATAGCACCACCTTTACCTACGATTGAAGAGAAAAAAGAGATGAAAGAAAATTACAGAGACTTGTTGCGGTATGGTAATTATGATATCATAAGGGACGACAGCAAGGATCTGTATTACTAACAGCGATAACTTATGCTTAGCACGAGCAATCGTTGTAGTCAAAGCAAAAATTGAAAAACATCCAAAATACAAGACAATACTAATGGGAAAAAGAAAGATACAGCAGGAAATGGCAGAGGCTTTACATGATGAAGCGAAAGTCATTAAGGATGTGTGTGGAATACCAGAAATTAATACATTTGCTAACCACATTAAATACAATCTGGTTATTGTTGAATTTCCTGACAAAATCATTTATAAAACAGAACTACTTAATGCGAACGGAGAACGGCTGACTAACCTTTACATTCTAAAGACTGAAGGACATTACGATGCCATAACTAACATGAAGTCTATAACTAAACATTCGACAATCTTGGGGGTATCCCTTTTTCCGAAATTTTCCATGAAGTATATGGACTTTTTTGAAAACGTGTGGAAATGAAAGGAAATGAATTCCCTGATTGCAGAACATATAAAAATAATATTAAAATATGTTTTTATTAATTGTAATACACTTTAACTTCATCTTCAGAGGTGGGCAGGAACCGGTCCGACACGGTAATTTTTCTACTTTTTCGTAGTCCCGGCTACCATGAATCTATGATGATAACAATGCCGAACATGCAGAATTTGCTTTTACTGTTTATTCTTGCTTATATTAAGCATTTTACTATATTAAGACATGGTTTTACCTTCAAAAAATTCTGTTTGCCCGCTGTGACGTACGCTGGTACGTAGAGGGGGGAGGGGGGGGGGGTGGGGGGGGGGGGGGAATGGGTCGGAGGGAGGACGCTTCACATCAGATTCTGGTGCATTATCAGAGTTAAACAAATTTCTAATTTCATTTTTTAGAAGAAGCGTTACAGTTGCAGTTGCCCTAGACAAAAACCATTATGAAAAAGTCGGACCCAGAAAAATTCATTCAAAAAAAATAATCACATACGACCACGTCCACGTCCACGTCCACGTCCACCCGCAGCACGACGTGCGCGGCGACGTCCGCGCAAACGGATTCCTGAGTTACGCATTCTCCAACTTGCGTCGGAGCGATCTGAATCATCTACAATATGGATAGCATCCTGTTAAGGAGGAGAAGAACAAGAAGAAGAAGAAGAAGAAGAAGAAGAAGAAGAAGAAGAAGAAGAAGAAGAAGAAGAAGAAGAAGAAAACTAATACCATGTTTTTCTTCCTCTGAACCAGAAGATCGATCAGACGATGAGTCAGTTGATGAACTGGAAGATGAAGTATCAGATAAGTCATCCTCTGAATCTGCCACTGGTTCTGCAGGCTGAGCAGCACCAAGCTCTTCTTCCTCAGGGAACCCACAGTCGCATCGTTCGAAATGGTTCCACGCTTGTTCAATAAGCTCTGCCTTCTTGAACTGTTTCCGATCGGAGTTTTGCGTTGCAACACCATGCATTCTCATCCATGATTTCAATTCGCTAACTACCATCTGCTTGGACGCAAATTGCTTTTTTTCCTCTGACGATCTTAGCAACGTGAGAATTTTCCGCCAAGGCTCAGAAGCATTTCCAAATGCTAAATCCTGCTCCTGCTTTTCTTCGCTAGTAAGCTGTCTTGCACCACGCCATCTCGGGTGAGCTGGAGGACGTCCTTCATTAACAAAATAAGTGCGTGGTAAGGACAGCAGCTCTTCATCGGTCAAACGCGTAAGTGCGTTCATTTTCTCCTGTCGTTCTTGAGGCAACTCCATCCAATTTACAGGTAGCTCGTCGATCAATCGAAATTCTGCTCTCCATTCCTTGCCTTTTGCATCGACACAGGACATATGAGCAGGACGGCCGGGCAGGCCGCCTTCGAAGTAATCTCCATCCACCTCTACTCTGGTCAAATTTCCACCTGCTAACATTTCCTCCACATGTGCTCGCTCATCCGGCCCTAGGTATTTAGTAGCCAAAGCACGAATATCCTTCTTCAGGCGCGGATTGACGAAGTAGCCGACTGGAAGCTTGGGAGGCATGTCGGTCGCTGTCATAAATAGAGAGAGAGATAGATAGATAGAACGAGAGAAAGAGAGAGATATATATATATATATATATATAGAGAGAGAGAGAGAAAGAGAAAGATAGATAATATTATTACCGGGGCGTCCGATAAACAAATTGATCGGTTCTCCTCTGGGATCATCACGCACTCCATGAAAATCCTGTGCGTCTCCCCAAGTAGCGATCTCTACAGTCGGCAAAGCGTCAGGATCTTTCTTGGTGATTCTATATGCCAAGGGTTTGTTGTAGTTTTTGAAACTCTTGTTCATACACGGGCTAAAATGAGTCATCCAGTCGTAGTTACATCCGAGAACAACCAGCACATGCCTCTTCTTGTGCTGCTTCTTGAATGCAAGAATGAGCTTTAATAACGCTTGAGCGATGTTAGTTGTCAGGAAGGTGCTCTTCCACCCGATATCCATAACTCGAAATTCCTGATCATCTCCATCGTGCCCGTGCCCTGGTGGCTTGCGATGTGACTCTACTTGGAAACGGATTCCTCTGTCAACGACATTGAGCCCAAGGAAACCCAGCATCGCCCACGCGGTGTTATCACCAGCTCCGTCCCACTCAAGATATAATTTCCACGCTTGCATTGTGCGAGGGTTCCAAAGTTGCCAATGTAAAAGTGCGGCAAGCATAGTAATGTTGCTGTTCGCGCCGTGTTCTACCGCGCCTTCAAGGTACGTCAGAATAAAATGCGTATCGGTAGTGTAGCAGGTATTGATTCCAACGCAAAGGCGAAACACAATTTTTCCTTTGAAATCTTTCGCGGCGCGGCGGCAAGATGGGATCTTCACTGGCGGTTTCATATCGGCTGATATGACTGTGGCAGCAAAATCTGCTGGTGCTGCCTTCTTGCGCTGCATGCTGGCAACGCGGCACGCCCTGTGAATTTTGTGATGAAGCCTGCTACGGCGACGCCATTCTTGAGCTTCTACTTCAGTCCTGAAACCGTTAGAATGATCAGCAGCAAGCTCTGTGCAGATCTCGCATTTTGAGAAATCTCCTTCTGCAAAACAAACCTGTAATAAGTAATGATAACGAAAATATGCATAATACCTCTGACAAACTTGACGTGCGGAAAATCCATGCGCCAAACTTTGTTGATCGTATTGTCTGTCGGAGGATTATTTGGATCAACTCGTTTCGAACAACCAAACCGAAGGCACATATCTTTCCAATTCTCGCGAACATAGTTTTGGACTCCTGCGTCCTGAGCCATTTCTTGCATCCTCCATATTCCGTCGCTGCATATCTCCGGGTAACTCTCCATGAACTTCTCGCAGAGTAATACTGCTACCACATCTTCTGTTTCAGGAACGGTTGAGTAGCTTTTTGTCAAAACCTTCGTGTTATTTGCAAGAAGTTTGTGTGCTCTTGACAAAACTTTATCACCGATCCCGTAGATACGCTGCCAGGCTACTTTGCACACAGCCTCCGTTAAATACATATACTGAAACGATCCAGTTTTTGTTTGAAACGATTCAAGCTGCGAAGCTGCCCAAGAATAAAGCTCACTGAGAGACGATGACGCATTCTTCGCTCTCGTGTAAAGCACATCACGCGTGTCGATAAATGAATAACACTTCCACTTTTTGCAGCAGACAGACTTAACTTCCCTGTCCAAGTCGGCGAAGGTAATCCCCAACAATTTTTGGAGCGCAGACGGTCTCTGAAGCTTCACTGCACCTTTCGTGCGACTTTTCATCGTGTAGGGGCGCGTTGGATTCTTACGTGGTCTGCTGTAAGGAATTGGTGATAATCTCATGATGTTATACAACAGCTCATTCGATTCCATAAGCTCGTCGAAGTTCAATCGAAGCTCGTTGGATAATTCCGCATCGTCCACGCCGACCAGAGGAGGAAGCAATCCAGGGTTGATAGATGCAGCATCACCGTTTGAATCCGTATCTGAACACTCTTCGTCGACGTTCTACGCAAACAAGATCGCTTATGAACATTAACCAGCATGAACATAGACAGGTAGAGAAAAAAAATTACCATGGAGCCAGTAGGAAGATATAGTCTAGAGCTGCTGCAGCTACTAACATCATATCCTGTAGTGACAGTAGAACTGTCTGACTGTTTCCAGCTGTCGAGGTTAGCATCAACGTCAGGAACACCTGCCTGTAAAAAAGAATCTTCTCAGTAATAATTTTCATTTATTTATTTTTTACCTGTGCATCACTCAAGCTTGATTTTTCTGTGATGACTGTAATGTCCGAGCTTTCCCTGGGCAGAAGCGTGCGGCGACTATCTGAAATTGAGGACACGCTGTCGAGAAGCTTCCTCTTTTTTTCCGGCGGAATAGATGACCTGGAGAGCGGTTGCTTTCCATCAGAACTAATACTGCTGACCGACGCTAAAAGTTCAACCTTTGCTTCATGAAGCAAGGAAATTGACTTAAGTGGAAGCGGATGTTCTTTCTCAGGAACGATGAAACATACATGACCAATGTCAGTCTCGAACAGGAAAACTGGGATTTTAGCTCCTTCCTTGGCAGCCTCTTTCAACCAGACCGGATGTGCATCGCTTGGCAGCGTAGCTATCTCTAGGTCTGGATTAGGTGCATAGCTGAGCAAAATCTCTTGATCTTTCGATATTGCGGTGGTGACAGTCACAATAGGAGTACCCTTGCTGACCTGATATTATTTACAACAATATTTATAGAAAAAATACAACACACGTAACAAAAACTTACATTGCATGGATGTATGTAACAACTAACATAATTTACCTTCACGTTCGGTCGGCAAGTGTCATCGTCGAGCTTGTTGAACCCTTGCGATGAAGAGTTGATGAGATGCATTGCATTCCTGCTCGATTCGTTAATGAATTTAATTGGATGCATCCCTGTTTGCAGGGAACTCCCAATTTTCATAGTGAAATGATCAGAAAATGCAGCATGATCTGCAGCACGCAAAGACTTTCCTCCTGGTTCGAGGAGCCCAAGCTGAAAAGAAGGAGGAAGGTATTTATCAGCAAAGACTCCGTAGCCACCACCACGGTGTGCCACATATATCGGCGCCTTGCTAGCCCTCAGCATGGCATACCTAAAGTTTGAAATACACATGAAAAAAATGGCAGCGCTTCCCGTTAGAGGGAATCACTAAAAAAAAAAAGGACAGAGAAAGGCTCACTGATAGAAGGCCACACACACTAGCTAGTTATACTAAAGCTAGTATCTATACTCCCCTCTTTAAACTATGCTATATAATAATAATAATAATAATAATAATAATAATAATAATAATAATAATAATAATAATAATAACAATAATAACAATAATAATAATAATAATAGATTTATCAGTCAATTGGCCTTTGATCCTGTCGGACATGTGCCTCCATTGGTAGCACGGGGCCGTTCGGTGACGCGGCTCCGCTCCAAAGACTCAATAATAATAATAATAATAATAATAATAATAATAATAATAATAATAATAATAATAATAATAATAATAATAATAATAATAATAATAATAATAATAATAATAATAATAATAATAATAATAATAATAATAATAATAATAATAATAATAATAATAGTGCTTCTCAGTCAATGGCGAATGCATTTCTGCACATGTGCCTCCATCGTCTCACCCGTGAGGGGAGTACGAAGATTTGACGATAGGCTCTACTGACACCCCCGCAAGGCAGCTCCAAGCAATAATAATAATAATAATAATAATAATAATAATAATAATAATAATAATAATAATAATAATAATAATAATAATATATATTGAAGAGGAAATGCAAAATCATGCCGGTCAGTTTCACAAACTTTTGTGCAGAGTTTTTTCCACAGATTGTTGTGTACAGAAGAAAAGAATAGCATTCCCGCTCATTCTGAGCTGGGAAAAGAGCGGGAATGCTGTTACATCTTCTCGAAATGTCATGCTCTCAATAAAATCTCTGCACAAAAGTTTGCAAAACAGCAATCCAAAAACGAGTTTCATCGAATTGCTGGTTTGTGAAAAATAGATTAAGCTGGGTCGTGCAATGTTAGGAAATGACATTTATAGCTTCAACAAACACGTTGCAGCAGAAACATGCAAGGGATGACATGAGTTGAGAGTACGTACTAGGAAGGAAATGCAAAATCATGCCGGTCGGTTTTCACAAACTTTTGTGCAGAGTTTTTTCCATAGATTGTTGTGTACAGAAGAAAAGAATAGCATTCCCGCTCATTCTGAGCAGGGAAAAGAGCGGGAATGCTGTTACATCTTCTCGTAATGTCATGCTCTTAATAAAATCTCTGCACAAAAGTTTGCAAAACAGCAGTCCGAAAACGAGTTTCATCGAATTGCTGGTTTGTGAAAAATAGATTAAGCTGGGTCGTGCAATGTTAGGAAATGACATTTATAGTTTCAACAAACACGTTATAGCAGAAACATGCAAGGGATGACATGAGTTGAGAGTACGTAGGAAGGAAATGCAAAATCATGCCGGTCGGTTTTCACAAACTTTTGTGCAGAGTTTTTTCCACAGATTGTTGTGTACAGAAAAAAAGAATAGCATTCCCGCTCATTCTGAGCTGGGAAAAGAGCGGGAATGCTGTTACATTTTCTCGAAATGTCATGTTCTCAATAAAATCTCTGCACAAAAGTTTGCAAAACAGCAATCCAAAAACGAGTTTCATCGAATTGCTGGTTTATGAAAAATAGATTAAGCTGGGTCGTGCAATGTTAGGAAATGACATTTATAGCTTCAACAAACACGTTATAGCAGAAACATGCAAGGGATGACATGAGTTGAGAGTACGTAGGAAGGAAATGCAAAATCATGCCGGTCGCTTTTCACAAACTTTTGTGCAGAGTTTTTTCCACAGATTGTTGTGTACAGAAAAAAAGAATAGCATTCCCGCTCATTCTGAGCTGGGGAAAGAGCGGGAATGCTGTTACATCTTCTCGAAATGGCATGCTCTTAATAAAATCTCTGCACAAAAGTTTGATAATAACACGACCCTTTTTCCACACGTTCAAATTTCAGACCGGCCCGAGAAAAATTTTAAGGTTGAAGGCGCTGACTGGTAGTTATGTCTTTGGAATTCAACTCATTTTGCTCGTTTGTCAACGTGTAGGATCACTTTCTGACTCTGGCATGTCTACGAAGCACATTGCCAAGACTCTGCAAGCCATTCTCAAAAATTCGCGTGGGGAATTGTTCCTTAAAATCAACGGGTCTGCAGACGTGCTGCCCTTTGATTGTGTGGAGATTCCCCACGCCGTCTTTTGCAAGCATGATCTGGTATATGCTTGCTCACTTACTTACTTACTTATTTATTTAATGTGCAACATGCAGGGCAAAGGCGATTTGGAGGAGTTGGTCCGCGGCTTCAGCTACACCTGGAATGCACAAGGTATTATGTATGTATGTATGTATTTATAATGCATGCATCGTAGGGATCCTGCTCAAGAATAAGCCTGTGCCCTGGGACGACGGATTGGGAGAAGCTCCTCCCGCAAAAAGGCAGAAGAGACAGGAGAAGGAGAAGGAAAATGAGAAGAAGGAGAAGCAAAAAAAGAAGGACAAAGGGAAGGAGAAGGAGAAGGAGAAGAAGAAGGAGGAGGAGAAGAAGAAGAAGGAGGAGAAGAAGAAGAAGAAGGATGAAAAGGAGAAGAAGGAGGAGGAGAAGAAGAAGAAGGAGGAGGAGGAGGAGAAGAAGAAGAAGAAGGAGGAGGAGGAGAAGAAGAAGAAGAAGGAGGAGGAGCAGAAGAAGAAGAAGAAGAAGGAGGAGAAGAAGAAGAAGAAGAGGGAGAAGGAGGAGGAGGAGGAGGAGAAGAAGAAGAAGAAGAAGGAGGAGGAGGAGAAGGAGAAGAAGGAGGAGGAGAAGAAGAAGAAGGAGGAGGAGGAGGAGAAGGAGGAGGAGAAGAAGAAGAAGAAGAAGGAGGAGGAGGAGAAGAAGAAGAAGGAGGAGGAGGAGAAGAAGAAGAAGGAGGAGGAGGAGAAGAAGAAGAAGGAGGAGGAGAAGAAGAAGAAGGAGGAGGAGGAGAGGAAGAAGAAGAAGGAGGAGGAGGAGGAGAGGAAGAAGAAGGAGGAAGAGGAGAGGAAGAAGGAGGAAGAGAGGAAGAAGATGGAGGAGGAGGAGAGGAAGAAGAAGGAAGAGGAGGATGACCAGCTGAGTGGGTTTCCCCCTCTGGATTCGGGGAAGGTTCGCGTGTGGGCCCACAAAGGAATTTTCACATTCCTATCCGGATTAGATTATCAAGTCTGGTATTATTATTATTATTGTTATTATTATTATTATTATTATTATTATTATTATTATTATTATTATTATTATTATTATCATTATTATTATTATTATTATTATTATTATTATTATTATTATTATTATTATTATTATTATTATTATTATTATTATTATTACTGGATACTGTAGCATAGTTTACAGAAAGGAGTTAGTTACTAGCTTTAGTATAGTTAGCTAGTGTGTGTGGCCTTCTATCAGTGAGCCTTTCCCTGTCTTTTTTTTTCGAGTATAATCCCTCTAACGGGAAGCGCTGTCATTTTTTTTTAATTTCATACTGTTATTATTATTATTATTATTATTATTATTATTATTATTATTATTATTATTATTATTATTATTATTATTATTATTATTATTATTATTGGGCCCTGTCGCCAGTTCGATTCCCGTCGGTGCCACCGTATTTTCATTGAACATACCGATCCGTCTGGACCAGTATTTTCATTGAACATACCGGCCCGTCTGGAAGTGTTGGAACTGCCCTTGCGGGGGTGTCATTAGAGCTTATCGTCAATTCTTCGTACTCCCCTCACGGGTGAGACGATGGAGGCGCATGTGCAGAAATGCATCAGCCATTGACAGAGAAGCACTATTATTATTATTATTATTATTATTATTACTATTATTATTATTATTATTATTATTATTATTATTTTTATTATTATTATTATTATTATTATTATTATTATTATTATTATTATTATTATTATTATTATATTATTATTATGTGGCACCGCGATAGCCCAGTGGTTAAGGTCTACCATCTGGGACCTGTCGCCAGTTCGATTCCCGTCGGTGCCAGTATTTTCAAAGGATATTTTCTTTGAAAGTATTGGTCTGTCTGGAAGGCTTGGAGCTGCCTTGCGGGGATGTCAGTAGAGCCTATAGTCAAATCTTCGTACTCCCCTCGCGGGTGAGACGATGGAGGCACATGTGCAGAAATGCATTCGCCATTGACTGAGAAGCACTATTATTATTATTATTATTATTATTATTATTATTATTATTATTATTATTGGACACCGTGATAGCCCAGTGGTCAAGTTCTACCATCTGGGCCCTGTCGCCAGTTCGATTCCCGTCGGTGCCACCAGTATTTTCATTGAACATACCGGTCCGTCTGGACCAGTATTTTCATTGAACATACCGGTCCGTCTGGAAGTGTTGGAACTGCCTTTGCGGGGGTGTCATTAGAGCTTATCGTCAATTCTTCGTACTCCCCTCACGGGTGAGACGATGGAGGCGCATGTGCAGAAATGCATCAGCCATTGACAGAGAAGCACTATTATTATTATTATTATTATTATTATTATTATTATTATTATTATTATTATTATGGACACCGTGATAGCCCAGTGGTCAAGTTCTACCATCTGGGCCCTGTCGCCAGTTCGATTCCCGTCGGTGCCACCAGTATTTTCATTGAACATACCGGTCCGTCTGGAAGTGTTGGAACTGCCCTTGCGGGGGTGTCATTAGAGCCTATCGTCAATTCTTCGTACTCCCCTCACGGGTGAGACGATGGAGGCGCATGTGCAGATTTGCATCAGCCATTGACAGAGAAGCACTATTATTATTATTATTATTATTATTATTATTATTATTATTAGCTTTTTCTTCTGTTCCTCTTTTATTATTTATTATTATTATTATTATTATTATTATTATTATTATTCAGCCCAATGGCCTCAAGGCGTTAAACTGTGACGCTAACTCATAACCCTTTGGTGGTAGATGCTGGGGAGGAGGGTCGTTGCGCGCGTAAAAGATCTTAAACTCCGCATATGCTGGTTGATAGCCCAGGACCCAGCAGACACCAGATTGTTATGGGTGGGGTTTTGAGGCAGCTCTAGCAACCGCGCTTGGTGTATGCACTTGCACATTCGGTGACGTCTTGCAAGAGGTTGCTGGGACTGCGGAATAACCTCGGCTTAGTGCAGTCTTGCCCTCAGGAGCTCCATCGGTGGCCCCGATCATCAGGCGAGAGACTGACACGGGGGGGTGGAGGACCTCGAAAAAGGGTATTGGAGGCTTATGTCCGTTGAGGATATGCCATTAGCTGCATCAGTACGCCTCAGATATAGTATTATTATTATTATTTAGGGAGTACATAGGCCATCGGTCCCTTTCCATGGGCTGATTGGTATAAAGCTCCTAGATTAATGTTCTATGCCGTCACTTCCTTTATTCCACCGATTGGTGTGGAGACTTTCCTTATGGAATGGAGGACTGGATGCACATGGCCTTTTGGCTCAGCGATTGGCAGACGATACATATTATTATTATTATTATTATTATTATTATTATTATTATTATTATTATTATATTGTTATTATTATTATTCGATAGCATAGTTTAGAGAGGGGAGTATAGATACTTAGCTTTAGTATAGTTAGCTAGTGTGTGTGGCCTTCTATCAGTTATCAGTGAGCCTTTCCCTGTTTTTTTTTTTCGAGTATATTTCTTCTAACGGGAAGCGCTGCCATTTTTTTTTAATTTAAACTCTCTTTTTATTATTATTATTATTATTCCTCTTTTGCTGCTGCTTTAATTAGCTTGCTCTTTAAGTTCACATCCGAGGACAACAAACATCGGGAGGGGGCGCTCGCGCTCGACGTTGCACTTACAAAGTACAACAATTTCGAACTGAAGGCGTCCACGCAAGTGGAGACATGTGAGGGTGAAACTTCACCTTGTGCTCCCGGGTCTTTTTCCCTATAAGTATGAAAGATTTTTATAAACTGATTGTTTATTTTTTATTTGCAGGCTCTTCATTGTCTTTCCCATTGGTTGGCGCAAGAAGATTCCTGCGCAAGTCAATCGAGGTACTGTATGTTTTTCAAAATTCACAAGCTGCACATATTTTTTATACTTGGATGTTGCAGGATCGAAGCGCTTCATTTTTGCTGCGCGCGAGGTCGACACTGACGGCGATGGCAAGGCTGACGAAATCCAATATCAGCTCATGGGTTTTTTTGGTTTTAACCTTAAACACTCTTGCATGCTTGATCCGTCGCCGATGGACTTCGAGAAGCAGGTGAAGCCCGCGTGGCTCCTCTACGTCGGTAACCCCACGAACCCGCCTATGATTTGCAACTGGCGGAAGCGGGAGCTTTTGCTTCTGTACGAAGCAAACAAGGTCATTTCTTCTTCTTCTTCTTCTTCTTCTTCTTCTTCTTCTTCCTCTTCTTCTTCCATTTTTCTTTTTCTTCTTCATATACATGTTATTATTCTTTTTCTCCACCAGCTCCATCTTTTTTTTTTTTTTTTTTTTTTTTTTTTTTTTTTGTTTTTGTTTTTGTTTTTTTTGGCATCTTCCTTTTCTTTATTTTGCATATTTACTGCATGCTCGCCTGAAACGTTAGAAGAAGAATCAAAAAAAGGGCCCGACTGAGCCTCGCTCTTCGGGCAGGCCAAAAAAACTGAGATTCGGTAGCAACATTGTATGTAATGAAAAATGAAGGATGTATGTAATATTGTTTGGTTCTTTGTGCAGAATCCATCGACGTCGACGATGTTCCAGACGTTCCAGACGTCCCTGAAGAAGAAGAGACCCCTGAGCTTCCTATGCCTAAGGGGTCCAGCAAGAAAAAGCCAGGTACTAGCAAATTTCATCTTTTTTTGTGTGCTTTTTTTTCAGTGTTTCTAATTTCTGACGTGACTAGGCAAGCCGAAGTCCAAAAAGCCCGCGGTCGACGCTGATGAAGTGGACATGTCGTTGGAGGTATAATCTTTCCTACTCCTTCTTCTTCTTTTTCTTTTTTTTTTGTGAGGGGGGGGGCCCCCGGGGGGGGGGGGGGTCAAAAGGTCTCTTTGGGCGCCGCAGCATATAGTTTAGAGAGGGGAGTATAGCTACTAGCTTTAGTATGGCTAGCTAGTGTGTGTGGCATTCTATCAGTGAGCCTTTCCCTGTCTTTTTTTTTCCGAGTATAATCTCTCTAACGGGAAGCGCTGACATTTTTTTTTCAAACATTATTATTATTATTATTATTATTATTATTATTATTATTATTATTATTATTATTATTATTATTATTATTATTATTATTATTATTATTATTATTATTATTATTATTTAGGGAGTACATAGGCCATCGGTCCCTTTCCATGGGCTGATTGGTATAAAGCTCCTAGAGTGATGTTCTATGCCGTCACTTCCTTTATTCCACCGATTGGTGTGGAGACTTTCCTTATGGAATGGAGGACTGGATGCACATGGCCTTTTGTCTCAGCAATTGGCAGGAGATATACTATTATTATTATTATTATTATTATTATTATTATTATTATTATTATTATTATTATTATTATTATTATTATTATTATTATTATTATTATTATTATTCTTTGTTGTTGTTGTTGTCGTTGCTGTTGGTTTGTTCTGCCACTGCCTTGTTCGCAAGAAATGAACGACTTCTTTCAAAACAACGGCGACCGGTATTGTATTCAGGGTAGTTCGTCCGCCGGCGTGTCGAAAGAAGTCGTTCAGGATCTTGTGAACAAGGCAATGTCAGAACAAGCCGCATCCATTAAGGAAATGCTAGCAGAAGAAAGAAAGTTGAGAGAGGAGGAAAGGAAGAAAAAAGAAGCGCAAGATCGGAAGGAAAAAGAGGCGCAAGAGAAGCGACAACGGGAAGAGGAGAGAAGAAAGAGGAAGAATTCGAAGAAGGAGAAGGAGGAGGAGGAGGAGGAGGAGGAGGAAAGCTCAGAAGAAGAGAACGAGAGAGTGAAGAAGAAGATGAAGAAGAATAACAAGAACAAGAAAAACTATGATGATAATGATAACAACAACAACAACATCAGCAACAACAACAGCAACAACAACAACAACAACAACAAAAATAGTAAGAGCGAGAGAGAAAGCTTGCTGGAGGATCTCATCGCGCGGATGGCAGCTGGCGCTCTGTCTGCTGGTAACTCACCTTCCACCCCCCAACGCGGCACCGGTCTCACCGCTCCCAGCTCACCTAACGCATGGGAGTTTGTTTTAGCATCGCTTGCGCTGACTCGGCGCTAACTTCAAATGCACGCACCAGGTAGTTTGCATAGCTTTCACTTTTCTCCTTCATCTGAAAGATGTTTGAATTTGTTTTGTGTTTTTTTTCTTTGTAGTAGTGTAGTATTAATCGTAATTTTTTGCACTGGCAGGTTTGTTATGGTCGAAAGCGTGATTAAGAACGTTTGTCGCGTGCAAGAGTTAAACAAACTTCTAATTTAGTTAGTATGATATTACGGAGTTAGATTTATTATTTTTTTTAGTAATTAAAGAAATTTTGTTGTAGAATCTATGTATTTTGCGTGGCGACATCGCACTTCTCTTCCTCCCCCGTTCCCCCCTCCCCCCTCCCCCCCCCCCGGGGGGAATTTATTGTAGGTAAAAGCAATGTTTATTATCATAATAAGTAAAATGCTTAATGTAAACAAAGATAAACAAACTTAAAAGCAAATTCTGCATGTTGGGCATTGTTATCATCATAGATTCATAGTAGCCGGGACTATGAAAAAGGAGAAAGATTACCGTGTCGGACCGGTTCCTGCCCACCTCTGAAGATGAAGTTAAAGTGTATTACAATTAATAAAAACATGTTTTAATATTATTTTTATATGTTCTGCAATCAGTGAATTGATTTCCTTTCATTTCCACACGTTTTCAAAAAAGTCCATATACTTCATGGAAAATTTCGGAAAAAGGGATACCCCCAAGATTGTCGAATGTTTAGTTCTATGATAGGAAAGGAAAACTTCTGTGAGTTGTGTCTAAGGGGATACCAAAAAAGACACGCCTGTGAAGCAAAATGTAGTATCTGTGAAACCAACGGATGTAAGGGAATAAATGACAAGAGCCAGTGGAAAGAATGTGAGCAGTGTAATAGAAAGTTTCCAAACACTGAATGCTTTAATAATCACAGGACGACAAACTGCGATATTAAAGCGAAATGTAAATCGTGCGGGCTGAATTACAGAAAGAAGGATGAGCACAAATGCGGATATGCGAAATGCCGAAATTGCAAACTAGTAAAACCGCTTGAACACCAGTGCGAAATAGTCCAAAAAGAAATCTTACCGCCGTCAGAGCAATACATATTCTTTGACTTTGAAGCGACACAGGACACAGGCGAGCACATTGTTAATCATGCGGAAAGCCAGTATTACGATGCGAAGGAACCGCCTATTATACATAAGAACATTCAAGATTTCTGTAATTGGGCTTTTGACACTAAACACAGCGGATTTACATTTATTGCGCACAATGCCCGCGGTTATGATTGTCAGTTTATTCTTAAGTGGTTGGTTGATAATGGGCAAACTCCATTTGTAATCTATGAAGGTGGTAAGATTATGATGATGACACTTAAGAAGTATCGGTTTATAGACAGCCTAAGTTTTCTTACGATGCCATTGTCAGACTTTCCAAAGACATTCGGGCTTACGGAACTTAAGAAAGGGTTCTTTCCGCACTTCTTCAATACGGCTAAAAATAAAAACTATGTTGGTGTAATGCCACATAAGAAACATTACGGCTACGACACGATGCGAGGAGATAAACGAAAGGAATTTCTTGAATGGTATGATGAACAAGTGAATACACATAACAGATTTAACATGGCTAAGGAAATCGGTGAGTATTGTCATTCAGATGTTGATATACTGAGAAAGGGGTGTATAGATTTTAGAAACCAGTTTCTAGAGTTTGGTATTGACCCTTTTCAATATACAACTATTGCGAGTTGTGTTATGGCTTTGTATCGTGCTAAGTTTATGCCAGAGAATTCAATTGCGATATTGAAAGCGGAAAAGCAAAACAGGATGACTTCTAGGGCTTGTGTAGAATGGTTAGCATACAGAAGCAGGTTAGATAAAACTGATATTAAAGACGCATTCAACGGAGGTGAAAAAATGTTTCAACTCGGGCAATCTCGTGTGTATGTAGATGGATGGGATGAGAAAAACAAAACCGCTTATGAGTTTTACGGGTGTCATTGGCACGGATGTGATAAGTGTTGGAATAGCAATGCTTTGAATGTGAAGAAGAATAAGACAATGGGCGAACTATACAAGGAAACAATGAGAAGAGAAAAACAACTTAACGAACAAGCAAAAGTAATAAGTGTCTGGGAGTGCGAATGGAGCCTGATGAAAACCAGTGAAAGACTGGCAGAGGATACAAACGAACGAATTACTGAACAAGAAGGACTAAACCCACGAGAGGCAATGTTTGGAGGTAGAGTGAATGCTTTGAAATTATATTGGAAATCACGACATGATAATGAGTATGCGAAATATATTGACATATGCTCACTTTATCCGACTGTGATGTATTACGACCTTTATCCAAGCGGACACCATATAATTATTAGACCAAACAATGACTACGAAAGAAATGAAATGAAAAATAAAATTATGAACAGAGAATATTTCGGAGTGGCTAAGGTTAAGATGCTACCACCTAGAGGATTACTACACCCAGTCTTACCGAAGGCGGACAGAGGTAAGATGATGTATTACTTATGCGATAAGTGCGGAATGACTGAGCAACACGGCGAATGTAAGCACACAGATAAAGAACGAGCAATAACAGGCACATGGGCAACTCCAGAAATTTACAAGGCCTTAGAGAAAGGGTATAAGTTGATAAAAGTATATGAAGTATGGCACTGGAAAGAACAAAGCAGTAGCCTATTCAAAGAATACATAAAGACATTCTTGAAAGTAAAACAAGAGTCAAGCGGATATCCCGCGGGATGTAATACGGAAGCAGAAAAGCAAAATTACATAAACAGCATGGAAATCAAAATGGGAGTTAAGATGGATGAAAGCAAAATATTTAAAAACGAAGGACGGCGAGCAGTGGCTAAGTTGTGCTTGAACTCTTTATGGGGTAAGTTTGGACAGAAACAAAATAAAACACAGAACAAAATGATAAATGATAAAGATACATTATACAAACTACTGAACGATAAATCAGTGGATAATATAAATATTAACATAATTAACGACAAAATTGTAGAAGCCAGTTATGACTTAAAACAGGATGCGGTGAGCGACCCGATTAAAACAAATATTGTGGTTGCTTTATTTACTACATGCCACGCGAGAATGAGACTTTACAATATGATGGACAGATTAGGCAATAGGATATTGTATCATGACACAGACAGCGTAATATATACGACTAACAAAGAAATTAATGAGGTGGATGTAGAGACAGGCGATTTACTGGGCGATTGGACAGATGAATTGAAAGGAGCAAAAATAAAAACCTTTGTGGGAGGCGGGCCGAAATGTTATGGATACTTATTAGATAATGGTAAAGCCAGTATGAAAGTAAAAGGATTTAGTATGAACTATGAAACGAAAAAAGCATTGAATTTACCGAATATGTTAAGTGTAATAAGTTGCGGACTAGGTATTACAAACACTGAATTATTTGAGAATGGAAAAAATGAACTGGATGAATTGTTGGAGACTGATGAAGAATTACGGATTGCTAAGCGAATTGAGAAGTCTGGAAAAGTAGTTATAATAGAAAACAACAAAATTACAAGAGATAAACAAAAGAAAAAATAACAAGCGAATACTTAGAAAAGATATTTAGTTTTACATATACAAAAAGACAAGTTATCGGAATTGTAGAGAATGCGATTGAAACTAGACCTTTTGGATATTAATGATATTTGAGAATTGCGCTTCGTGCTACGCACTCTCTCTTATTCTCAAACATCGTCGGCCATTAAATTATAAAACGATGTTTTGTGATGACGGCAGTCAGAACAAAATATCAAATATCAAATAATTAATTTTTTTCCATAAATTTTTTTACCACTCTATATAGACCAATGACAACCCTCACCAGACTATCTGAAAAATTTGGACGACTTTCAATTGAGAAGAATAAGGAATTCTTTTCAGTAAGAGATGTCCAACAGATGATTGATGAAGAAATTAAGGCGATTGAAAAAAGTAGAGAAGGAAAACCAAAGGATACTTTCCATTTGGCAAATACAAAGGAAAAAAAATTCAAGATGTTGCTACCATTGACAAACCATATCTTGAATGGGTTATGAAACAGCCTTGGTTTGATAAATTTACAGACATTAAAAGTGAAGTAAAAAAATATTTATAATAAAAAATAATATTAATAATATATATCATGTCAGACCTAAACACCAAGCAGGACTACTTGAATGAAATTGAAAAATGGAACCTTGGAGGTGAAATAAAAAAGCCGACCATTAAATGGACTAAACCCGACATTGTTTCTTTCTATGAGCAATACAAGCCGAGAGACTCCAACGTAGTTGAAGATGCGACCTTTGGTCAGCATGATAATGTTAAAGTCGTTATACCGCTTGAAGCAACATTATCAAAAATGATGGAGGAAGAGAGCACTCCATTTAAGGCGACTGATTTGAACGAGACTGGTAATACTATCACTGAAATAAAGGCTAATGTAGGTGAAGAAATAGCAAATGTTTCATGTACAGAAGAAGGATGTGTATTAATGAAAGCGAGCGATGTTATTCGTGTTGTAAAAGGTAATGTTAAAAGAATAATACCAAAAAAAGTAAAGTAAAGTAAGTCAAATCACTAATTCTTTTTTTTCGCTTTATTGGTCTTCTATAAAATTAACAATAACATTAATATTATTACCAGCCCCAGCCGACACGGCCTTTTGTGTGAATGTCAAAATATCATTCGGTGTTAATTGAATATCGTAAGTTCTTGGATTAATTTGTTGTGTTGATGCCCCATTTACATAAAGTTTAAAAATTGTTGTTCCATTCGCTACAGCGGTTGCTTTAGTATCTATATCTACGATTGAAGTTTTAGCATCCACATCAACAAAACCAGCCCCCGTCAGTGTTCCATTCAATATCATTTTTACAATATTTGATTTTGTATCATCATTAGTAATACTTATTAATGAAGGAAAGACATTTGAATAATTGGTTAGACTATTATTGTATTGTGCTTTATTCCTGATACTTAAAATGGGGCTTTCGGTAGTGCTTGTTTTTTCGTCTCCTTCCGTCGTATTTGTAATACTTGAATTAATAGTGTTGGTTCCTTCAACAAACAAACTACAACTGGCTGTTTTTAAAATTTGTATCCCTTCACCTCCATTAGCATTAAATATACCAGCAGAAAATCGTAAAGTCGTATTTCGCAGACTTACACCAGTATGAGCATTCGCATACTTAACAGTATGGACTAATTGAAATTCGCCTGTCTTTGGATTTTCAATAGAAAACTTAATAGCACCAAATCCTAAGTATTGAAATTGAATTTGAAATACATTTCCCTTACTCCAATCCATAAGTGGCATATCGCCTGTCCCGTCGCACGGGTCGTCCCAGTCTTCTTGTTGAATAAAATTGTCATCTCCTGCTATTGAATGAAGAATGTGCATTCCTGCGGCATCATCCATAAAGAAATAGAATCCGTTGTTGACATCACTTTCTCCTATTCCTATAAATGATTGATAGCCTTCGGTTTCATCTGTATCCCATAAAGCAGTAAAGCGACACATAATTCCAGTTCCTGTTCTGTATTTTATTCTTTTTTTACTTACAATTGATGCTTGTGATGTATCATCAGCAGTTGTTTTCAATTCAGCCATATTATCCAAAAATGACACAGATGATTTTGTTTCTGTTTTAGTCCATATTCTAGTATTAATGGTATATGGAAAGATTTCTTGTAATACTGGTGTTAATTGAGCAGTTGTTGCTTCGCCGAAAGCAGTTTTCATATTATTGGTTTCAACATGCCCATCATATCCGACTTTGACATTTACAAAATCTCCGTCTGGATTTTGTGCGATTAAATTTCTCTGGTGAGACATATTATATAAAACAAAAAAAATAATTTTCTTTTTTATTTTTCTTTTTTAACTCATCAAAATTTCAATTCCCTTCACGACGATAGTCCTCTGAAGAATAGCATAAGTATAATAATTCAATTGCTTTGCCCCAGTCGCACTCCATTCATATCGTCGTTCGGTATCCAAAGACAGACCTGCCACTTCATAACCCTCTTCTTCTCGCTTGTCATAAAGCGGGCGGTTGTGATCCCAGAAATCAACATGGAACCAGTTATATTTATACACATTAGAGTTCAAAATGGCGGAGCCCTTAAGTTTTTCCTTCAAAAGCATATAGTCTTCATCGCGGGAGCAAGTAATATCAAACTGTTGAATTCTATTACTATCCAAAGTAGTGTAATAATCAGTAATCTTATCTTGCGCTCGGTTATCACAATCAAATGCGGTATTTGAAGTTTCTACATTATTAAACCCGCTAGTGTAAATTCGGCGAATTCTCTCACCCTGCGAGCGGTTCATCTTCAAAACAAATGACTGTGTGCCCGCCGCGAGATTAGTTTTCCAAGAGATAGGGTATTCAGTCTTAAACGAAAAGCCCTCACCCGCAATCTTTTGTTGAACACCCAAGATAACATTAGGGTCGGTTTCAACAGCGAGAAATAAGTTAAGGTTGCGAACCTCTGCGGGTGCTGCGGTGGCGGTCGCTCCTGCTGCAACACTAAGGGCATCAGTTCCATAAAATACGGTTTTCTGTGTTCCCTCCCACACAATCCTCAAATCAAGAATTTCATTAAAACCAATAGTCTTATCAATTTCAAAAATGGTTCCGAAAAGCATACCAAGAGGAATAGACACATTGATAACTGGAGTCTTTGAATCGTCGGCTCCACCTTCAAAATACTTCGCCTCTTCATAAGCAACATTTACAACAGAGGCAGCACCAGTTCTGTTAGCGATGAGCAAATCATTATTACGACGAGCATTGACGGATGGCGGAGAAATTGCTCCTGCGATAGCATTACCAAAACGATTTAATGTTGCCTGAAGATGAGCATCGGTATCAATACTACCCGCTACAGTCGCAGCACTTGCTTGTTGGCCCGCATACACGTTAGCATTAAAGGCGGTTGTAGCACGATTATCAACATTACACTTTTGAAGCATAGCCCCATAACCAGACCCAGCCCCATGGTTATCCAAAGCCATAAATCTATCATAAGAAATCTCAGGCTTCCAAATCATCTTAGTGTAATTGCCCACGTGTTGAAGATTACACAGATACTGACCGCTTCGGCTTCGCAGTTCAATCGTCTTAATCATAGGCAGGCAGTCCATCGGAATTCGGTTATACCTTCCAGCACCGCCACCCGAATCTGGTGTGTAGGTAAATCGCAACACACTCCTCGCAAGGTTCAAAGGACGAGTTGGAATTTCAAAAGTTGATTCAATTCCTCCAACGGTGGTAATTGGCACAGTCGCAAGACTTTCGTGGGCAGTAAGTTTGTTAAGCGAATACTTACCGCGAATAAGTTCGCTTTGGCTATGAGTAAGTTCTCCGCCGTATTGGACAGGCATTTTTGTTTTGTTTTTGAAGTAGTGTAAGTTGATTAATACACGAAATATATTTATAGAAAAAAAAATAATTAAAATAAATTAAGTCGATAGCAGGCTATCGACAATTGTCCCAAGGGACAAATTATCAATCACTTGGATTTCAACAAATTAAAGAATGAATTAAATAAACTAAAATAGTTAGTTTCACGATAAACCAATAATGTCATAACGATACCCAAACCATTAAGATTAATCGCTTGGTCGTTTTCGTCCGTCAAGTAAAACCTGAATACATTGTTTGAATTAGCGGACAATGTTTTACCATACTCAGACCCGCTTCCATCATAAATGACAGAACCAAAAGGAATTTCGTTTGCTGTGTATATTTCTTGTAGCACGTGATTATCACCTTCATTCACCAAATCCGCTTGAAGATACAGAGTTTTTTCACCAGTTAAAATAATTACATTTGGCGATTTAATAAAATCATTAGCAAAGAAATATGTTGAATTTCTATCAAAACCCATTACCTCATGAATACGAGTATCACCATCAAATATAAACCGCGGTTGAATACCTACGTTATTTGACACACTGAATGTTAATTTGCCATCCTCCGCTTCTGTGTTTGTATTGTTGCTTGAGACTACATAAGTATAATCATTCGGACTTTCTGCCGTCAGTATCTCAGATAGTTTATTTTTTAAGTTGTTCATTGTGTAGTTTCCTTCAGGTATCGTAATTAAAGCCTCATACCCGTCTTCGGATAATGTAAAAGTATTATATGGAGAGGCAACTGAATAATAAGATTTCGGAACATAGATATGAAGAATTTTACAATGTGTGGGATTGTCTAGACCCTTCATATTGACTTCGTGTGTAAAGTCGCTGTCTGTCCCCGTTATTCTATTTTTGCTATTTATGTAATAGATACCCGAACTTCTTCCTCCCTTGTACTCCATTGATATTTTAGAATTGCGCTTTACTGCCCGAAGGGCGTAATCACTCTACGAGATGGTCGTGCTCTGCACTCTCGCTTATTCTAAATATCGTTTTTTTCTTTTTCAAAAAAATTAATCGGTTTTCGATGGTTATCAACAAACGAGAATGAGTGAAACGAATGAGAGTGTAGTTGATAACTATCTTTCAAATGTATGTATCAAAATTACCATAACCATTCTGTGCTTTTAATTTTTCCGCTTCGTCTTCTTTTAAGTCTGTATAACCGCTGGCAAATTTAAATTTAATACCTTTCGCCCGCTCCATTAAAAACCTCATTGAGTGCCATCCACATGTGTCGCTCGTATCAGATTGTTGTTTAACTTGATTAACTTTCATTAACAAATAACTATCAGGATTACTTCGGTCAATTAGTCTTTTCATTTGTTGTTGAAAGTCTTCCGTCGGTTGATATTCAGCCAAAGGGTCATACACTTCAACACTCCTGTCTTTATCCAGACTTACCCATATTGCAATCCAATGAGACCCCGCTTGTTTGTGATTGTCCAAATTTATAATAAATCCGTATCGCTTTCTGCTTCCTGGCTTCAACTTGTAGATTTCATCACTTGCTATCGCTCCGAGATACCATCCATATTTTTTCATTATGTAGTCTATTTCATAAGTCATTAGTCCCCGCCCCTCACCCTGTTGTTCGTCTGGCGGTGGCTCTGGTTGCTGTTGCTCTTGCTCTGTCTCAGGTTGCTGTGGCTGTGGCTCTGGCTCTGGTTGCTGTGGCTCTTGCTTTACCTCCTCTGGCTGTGTTTGCTGTTCATTTCTATATTTATTTATAAGGGCATTAACATAATCTTTTTTTCTCATTGAATGAACCCATTCTTTTCGTGATAGATACTTTTTAATGTTTTTTACGGAAAACACTTTATTAATCAAATCTTCTAAACCAGTTCCCGTTTGTAATCCCAAATATTCTGCGAGTTTCTTTTTTACTTCGTCCTTATTTTGTCCAACATCTATTTTATGTTCTAAAATTTTGTCTATTATCCATGATGCTCTTTGGTTCCAACCTTTAACATCGTGGCCTTCATTTTTAAGTTTTTCCCTTAGTGCTTCACCAAGAATTTTAATAGTCAGTTTTTTTTCAACATTACTATTTGACAATCCATTCTTCAACATTAATCTGTATTTAGCCTCCTCTAGTTTGTTTCCTATATTTTTATTTAATGCTTCTTGTGCTCCTAGCGATTTTTTCATTTGGTCTATTGTCAGTTTTTGTTCTTGAAATTGTTTTATGCTTTCTGCTATACTTTGTATTTTGCTAGGAACCCAATTATCTATATCTGCTTGAGTAAAAACTCCAGAATTTATGATTAATTTTTTATAGTCTTCAAATTCTTTATTTGGCTTAACTTTTACCTCTGGCTGTGCCTGTTGTTCTTGTGGTTGCCCCTGCTGTGGCGGCATAATATATTGATATTGTGGTGGCGGTGGTAATGCTTGTATCCTATTTTTTCTATCTTCTTCATATTTTACATCATCTATGAGTTTTTGCTCTCTTCTTAGTTCTCTGGCTTTTTGTTCTTGTCGTTCCTTAATATCTGATAGTTCATTGCGGTGTATCCTTGCTAAATCATCCTGCCTTTCCTTTGCATCTGCGTCTCCGCGACGCTCCTGCCTCTTCTTTTCTTCTTCAGCATCCGCCTGTGCCTTTTTCTCTTTTTGGTCAATCTCATCAATCTTTTCGTATTTTTCCTTTCTGAGTTTGTCTAAGTGGTCATTAATGGCGGTTCTAGTATTTTGTTCAATCTCCGACAAACTCTGGACTTTCCTTAAGTCTTCTTTTCGCTTAGGTGTCCGTCTTGTCTTTGGCCGATTTAGATATTTCATAAAAAGTTTAACAATTTGAAGTGTGCTCATATCATTTGTCTTTTTACCGAAATTAAGATAATATTTTTTACCCTTCTGGATAATATACGGCTTACCGCTCTTATTCCTATAAACCCGCGGGGGTCTTAATTTCTGTTTCTTTGTTTTTTTGGTTTTAGCAACCATCGTATATTTTAAACAAAAAATATTTCCTTGATATTTTAGAATTGCGTTTCGTGCTGTCGCACTCTCACTTATTCTAAAACATCGTTTCTTCTTTTTCCGAAAAATAAACTGGGTTTCGATGTTTGTTGAAGACGTAGTCTGAAACAAATATCATTTAAAACTTGAGTGCTCCATGTCCTCTCTGCTTACCATACCCCAGTCTTGATGCTACAGCACCAACACTACCTGCGTAAGGCACCCCGACACTACTTAATGCTCCCGCAGTCCTTGAGATTAACTTATTACCGCGAAGAAATTTATCAACGGCAAAGACCGTTTTGCCAACTTTTTGCCAGTTGATTTTACCGCCTGCTTGTCCCTTGCCTCCTTGCTTCTTCTTGCGACCAGTCTTCTTTTTACCTCCAGCCATGTTTGTGCTTGAGTTAATAGTTCGTTTGCCGATTGTTGGAATGACTTCAACACGAGTTGTTTTAACTACCATAAAAGATAGATGAATATATAATACAGAAAAAATAATTAATTCTAAATTTTTTTTTACTTCAACCGATAAGCAAAGTTTTTTCTTAATTCATCATCAACACTTGAGACATAAAGAAAATTAAATCGTTCCTTTGTAGCCTCGTGATACTTTTGAAGAAAGTAATCAAAGTCAAAAGATAAGTCTAAGTGTTTATACACGAGTTCCATTTTGTCCTGAGATTGCCCCGGAAAGATTAATAGATAATCTAACTGCTTAATTGCTTCTGGCCGTAGGTCGTTCAAATACTGACTAGACATAATAACCTTTGATTTATAGTGTCTGTTCTTTTTTAACAAATCACTTACGGATTTGTCTCTTAATCCACTCCCTAAATCGTCCAAAACAAAAACTACCTCTGGAGATATATATTTACTCGGCCTTTCTTTTGGTTCGGTAGTTTTCTTTTTTTCTTCTTTGCCAAAATAAAGAAATTGTGGCTTCTCTATTTCTTCTTTGTCTTGTTTTACTTCTCCTTCGTGTTGCTCGTCATGTCTGTTCAGTTTGTCTAACTCATAATCAATGACATTTACACCATCTGATTTAAGAAAGGTATATATTGCCATCGGGTTGCCTCTGTTCTTAAAGTGCTTTACCATTGCTTTATAAATGTAGTCCTTGTGTATTGTTGAAGCAATAATGACAATACGGGTTTTTCTGTCTGTTGTCCGTTTCAGTATTTCAAAGAGTGCTGTTGTCTTACCGCTCTTCTTACGGGCAAGTAGAAATATGTTTGCATACGGCTCATTGAATAATTTATAACCTTTTGCTTTTTTATCTCCGTTTCCATCCTGCTTCACAGGCTTAACTTTGACGTTGTTAATCTTAAGCATCTTATATTATTATCCTAAGAATTCTAAGCATACAACAATTCGGCCCGCTAAATTTCCTGTATCAATATTTCCGCTGTCAGTTTCAAGGACTTTAAATGTATATTGTCCGTCAGTCCATCCAACGACACCCAAATTATAACTAAGGTTTGAAATATTTGCTGTGGTGCTATCCGCAAATGTTCCAATAATTCCAATTCTATCCATGTAAAGAATTCTGGTTTTGGTTTCGGTCTGGTCGTTCATATAGTGGATAAATTTTACATTCATTTTGGTGGGTGTGAATGACATTTGAATATTTTTATTAAATGTTTTGCTTCCTCCAGCAAAATCATTGCTAAGAAAAATAATCTTTTGGTATTTGAACTCACTCATAAATTATATAATATATGATATAAAAAAATGATTTTAATATTCTTGTTTATGTGGTCTGTGTTAGGTCGGACTGCCTGCGACTTTTACTCGCGGGTCAGTGAGAAAAAAAATGAGAGTTGTGCTTATTGTATAAAGCAAGGGGTAGATACTGGGTTTAAGTGTGTTTTCATAAATAACGGAAATAATATGTGTCGTAGTTTTGATGAGGCACTGCCTTTAATGTGTGCGGGTGATAATAGATGGTATATGACACATTATACGAGTGCTTACTTCTTACTTGAAGAAGGTGATGGAAGGCAAATACCGATAAGCAATGTTAAAATACCAACATAAGTGTTGGCAACCTCACAAGGCAAGTTCTTTTCAGATAGCCTCACGATACAAAGGGCTATAATGGCAACGATGATACCCATTTGAAATAAGTATTTAATAAGTCGGCTGTCTGTCGGTCTGTTTTTTATACAACAACAATTCCAGTTATCTTCCAATTCGTGCTCTATTTTTTTTCCTCAGTCTTTAGTTCTACTTCAAGAACACGAGACTTTAATTCTGGAGTTAGTTCGCCATCCATATCCATAATAGGCGGGGTCTGTGAAGTCTAGTTGTATTATTGTTTGACATTATCAAGAACGGCCACTCTGATTTCTGCTAATTGATTTGCTTGGTCTTGTAGTATATTCATGAGATTATTATTTTGTTTTTCTAAATTAACTACCTTTTCTGCCATGTGTTGAAAAGCACTAACCAATATCGGTATAAAACTTGTATATGTTATGCCTTCAAGGTGGCCATCTCCATCTTCCGCTTTCATTCCACTTTCAGATACAAATTCTGGAAAAATCTTTTTTACTTCGTCCGCGATAAATCCGTGGTTCTTTTTTTCTTTCTTCTCGTCTGATTTCAAATAATACGAACAACAATTTATTTTCATTAGTTTCTCGCAACAATCACCGCAGTCTAATGTTTTAATATCTGATTTAAGCCGTCTATCCGATGAGTTTGTCCAAGCACCATTTAGCGGAATATAATTATAACTACCAGACGGCTCGCCAGTAGTAGAGTTTGAAGTAGTCCAAGCGTGAAGCAAACCAGTAGAAGAAACAATTACTCCATAATTCGTATATCCTCCCGATTTAAAAAATAGTTGCGGGTCGTTAGTAGAAGCGGGACTTTTTCGTATTAATAAATTACCGCTGGATGCTGTTGGGATGACTACCTCTCCTGATGTATTAATGTTCATCGCCTCAGTGTAAGATATATTGTTTCCAACCGCTGTTCCTGAATTATAATAAAAAGTGAGTTTTACACCTTTTTGAATTAGAAAGTTAGATGACGCAGAAGATGATTTCCAGTTCGTGCCGTCAAAATAAGCATCAAAACTTAAATTGACATTGTCGTGTGCCCAGTTCAATAATTGAAATGTTGGATAATCATCTGTTGATATTACCGCCTGTAAGTGTGCTCCTCCGATATTACTTGCTGTTCCATATAATTCTAATCCGCCCGTTGCTCCATTTACTTTCGTTGTTCTGCCGATAATTATCGGTTTTCCTGATGCCGTTGTTATTTTGTCGCTTGTTGCTAATGTCGTTGTTGATGTCCCCGCATTTGCCGTTATTAATCCGCTCGCGGTTAGTGTCGTCGTTGATACCCCGCATTTGCTGTTATTAATCCGCTTGCGGTTAGTGTCGTCGTTGATACCCCCGCGGTTGAAGTAATTGTCGTTCCTGTTATTGTTCCGCCATTTGTTATATTGTTTGAATTCATATCTAAGGCACCATAAAACCGCATACCCCCAGCATTGTTAAAACTGACAATGTCAGACGAAGCACTTTTATTATCCAAAAGTTTTGAAATATAAAGTCCCGCCCCTTTTACATCAGATGCTACATTCGTGAATACATAACCTCGTTGGTTCGCGGTTCCGCTTGTAGCGGTATTTAGAGTAAATAAGAAATACTGATAATCTCCTGATGTCTGTGAAAAGAATATGTCTCCTCCATTTTGGTTTAATATCCTCGCCCCATTATATGTTATATTTCCGCCATTAGTGATAGTTTGATTATTAAAATCGGCATTGTTCGTTAAAGTTAGATATTTTATCACAGTGCTAGCCCCATTAAATGTTTTGCCTCCTGTTATGGTTTGGTCTGTTGATAGTTTTACATTTTGCCCGTCCAATGTGTTCGCATACCCTTTTGTCGCTCCGTCCGTCGTTAATGTCGGAGTTCCAAGGTTGGCTATTTTGCTACTATTACAATCTAGCCCCGAAGCATTTACCCAACCAACGATTGTCCCGTCAATAATAAAACTTATTTTTTTCGCAGAAATTTCAAAGTTGTAATATGTTGCAGTTTTCATATCCAAACTAGCAATTGACCCGATATTACTGGTAGAATTGAAAACGATAAATGTGCCCTTTGTTGTTGAATTGATTGAATTTCCCGTTATTTCAACACCACTGCTATATGTCTTAATTCCTGCTATGGTTTGGTTAGCTGTTAGTTTCACATTTTGCCCGTCTAATGTATCCACATGACTTTTGTTTGCTCCGTCCGTTGTTGCTGATGGTGTGGCTAAGTTTGTTATTTTTCTGTGGTTCAAAGATAGTGTCGTGCCCGTTGCTGTCGCGATTACATTATCACCCGCATATAAATCAACATATGACCCCGTTATTTGTATCGGATACCAAGTCGCTGTTGCTGTCTTTTGTGCAGCAATCATTCCTATTTTTGTATCAAAGGCTATGCCAATGCCGTCAAAAGTAGTTGGATTGGATGAACCACTTACTTCCAAAGTTGAAGTAAATTTTTTATTCCCTGCTATGGTTTGGTCTCCTGTTAGTTTAACCACCGAAGTATCAAGGGTGGAAACATCAACACCATCAACCAAATTCACATTTGTTATGCTTTGGCTTTTCATATCAATCCCGCACTAGCATTTATTATGTTGCTGAATGTTTTGGTTCCTGCTATGGTTTGGTCTCCTGTTAGTTTAACGACCGAAGTATCAAGAGCAGAAACATCAATACCATCAACATTACCAACATTTGTTATTGAAAATCCTCCCATATTTAAACTACCCGTCATAGCCATTGTTCCGTCCTTTGCTAATTTTGTATCGGTATATGCTTTTGTTGAAGCATCATTGTCATAGAATGGTGCTGGAAGTCCGCTGATTGCTGTCGTGCTGTTAAAATTTAAAACATTATTTGTCAATGTCATTCCACCCCCTGTTGTTGGAGCAAAAAGTATGGACGAGCCGACAAAAGATAATGGATAGCCCGTTGCACCACCGGCCTCCGACGAATAGATAGAGCCCATATTATTGTTGTAGTTGAAGAATAACTTACCTGTATTTAATGGATTTGAATCTTTTACGGCCACATAAGTAGTAAATGTTTTATTCCCTGTTATTGTTTGGTCGCCTGTTAATTTAACGACTGCGATGTCAAGAGCCGAAACATCAACACCATCAACATTACCGACATTTGTTATGTTAAATCCTCCCATATTTAAATCCGCTATCATCATGGCAAGACCATCTAATCTTACGAAAGGAGAGTTTGTGTTTCTCCATTGTCCTGTGCTATAAATGAGCAGTTGGTTATTGGTAGGTGTTGTTATTGTACAGTCGCTGTGTGTATCAATTGAACCATCCGCTGACACTTTATCATTATTGTCTTCGTGCTCTGATATCCAAGTATCAACATCTTTGGTATTTAGTAAATTGACACCTGTTATATTTAGATTACCTCCCATACTAATGTTGCCGAATTCATCAACATTTATCGGAAAAGTTTTATTTACCCAGTTTATTGAGTTATATGTTAGATAACTATTCATCGCCACTGGTGCTGTAATGACTACATCTGTGAGTGTATCAATTGAGCCGATTGTTGTATTTCTCCATTTACCATCTACATCATTATATGTTAAGTATTGCCCGACCGTTGGAGCGGATATGTTTGTGTCTATCAAATTATATAAACTTGTTTGGTGCGGATTGGATGTATTAGGAGCGGTGTTGAGTTGAGGCTTTGACTTCGTCATTATCCCTTACTCGTTGTTCTGTATAATATAGATTTTTTCCTTCTTTTATGTCTGTAGTTGATTTGGTAGATAATCTTGTGTCAAATCGTAAATCCGTATAGTAGAGGTTCAAAGGGTTTTCATCTTCTGGCACTCTGTCTGTATTCAGACCGACTATGTTTGTGTTGGTAAGGTCAAGGTTGGCTATTGATAGGCTGTCTGTTGCGATTTCTGACAAGCCTAAGAGCGACTTGAAGGAGGAACCTGCCATATTCGTATATTAATTATTTATTTATTTATTAAAAAAATACTAAAATATATTAATCTTAGTATAAATGCCGTCTCCCGAAGCAAGTCGTAAGAATTGGGGTAAGGCTGTGGAAAGTATTAAGAGCAAAAAGCAACAAAAGGTTGAAATAGCGAAAGAGAAATTAGCAAAGTGTAGAAAGGCTTATGTAGGCGATGATGAAGAGATGGAGGAAAAGATAAACCGCATGGCGGAAATTGGTGTTGCTAATGATATCATTAATGGAAAAGACCAAGATGATACACCAGAAGAAAGCAGTGAGAGTGATGAAGAATGTGATTTTACAGATATCATTGCTGAAAAGATGGCTAAGATGAAAATAAGAAGAAAGAAAGCGGAAGCAAAGAAGAAGGTAAGCAAAAAGCCTGTGCCTGAGCCTGAACCTAATGATAGCGAAAGCGAAAGTGAAGAAAGTGAGGAGGAAATGCCAGTAAAGAAAAGTAAGGGTAAAAAGTCAAGCAGTGTAAGTGTAAAAGTGTATAATCAATCTTCTGGTGGTGCTAAGAAAGAAAAAAATAATGATATTGAAAAATGTTTCTTAAAATTTTGATAATATATCATGGATAATAAGCACACAAATCAGCAACAACAACAAGAAACTCCTGAGAAAAGAAAAACTTGAAGAAGTGGCAGAGATACATTTTCAATCAAAGCCCGCTAAGATATGGAACACAATAACATCACCAGAAGCAAAACCACTAAGTCAAGTATTTATTGATTTAATGGATATGTCAAAGGTAGCGACAAAGAAAGGTAATGCTAACTATAATTTTGGATTAGTTGCTATAGATGTATATAGCCGTCGTGGGTGGATTGAGCCAGTCAAAAATAAAACAACTGGTTATGTCTTAGAAGGGTTAAAAAAAATATTTACTAAAAAAGTTCCTGAAAGAATTACTTCAGATAATGGCGGTGAGTTTAAGGGACAAGTCAGTGAATATTTCAGACAAAATAATATTGAACATAGAACTGTCCAAGTAGGAGATCACAGAACAATGGGCATAATTGATAGGTTTATTAGAACAATACGAAATGAATTAAACTTGATATGGGAATTTAATGAAAATTTTCAATGGGTTCCTATTATTCATGAGGTTGTTGATGCTTATAATAAAACATATCATACAACAATTAAAGCAGTTCCGATTAATGTTTTTGAAGGAACCGAAAAGAACACTCAGGAAATATACCGAAATCCTTTAATTAATGAATTCCCTAAGGGTACAAGAGTAAGAAAGGAATTAGAAAGAACTATTTTTTCTAAAGGGGACAAGCAATTCAGTAAAACTATATTCAAGGTTAAGGGCCGTAAGGGCTTCAAAGTCATACTATCTGAAGAGGACTTAGTACGACCGTCAGAATTATTAAAGTCTAATATTGAAGAGCACCATGAAGAAACGGAACCGAAGGAGCAGTTATCGGACAAAGTTAAACAAATCACAAAAGAGAAAAAAAATATTAATTTATTAAAATCATTGGATGCAAAACCTGAGAATGTCAGAACTAGTAAGAGAGAACGGAAGGCGAAAGTCCAATTTGATGCTTGAGTGATTTAATATGTCGAGCTTTGTTTCCATTATGTATTTCAGCACCACATCCACACTTAAAATCTTTATGCTTCCAAATTTTCTTCTTTTCTTTTTTGATTGCTTTTGTTTCTGTATCGTAATTAATTTTCCATTCCTCGTATTTAGGTATTATATTTTCCTCGTGATATTTCTTTGCTTCTTCCAATGCTTGTTCTTTTGATTTATTCTTTCCAATACAGAAATTCTTACACATAACCTTTCCTCCTTCTCTCCATTGAACTTTTACCATTGGCCTCTTTTCATTATTCTTTACCATTACACAACCTCTAGACATTCTAAATCTCAGCGTGTCTTCGTTAGTCATCCTATATGTGTCTTTATTTTATTTTCTTAAATAATAATTATTTAATGTAGCAGTATTTATTGCTTTTTGCTTACTATATTGAATAATCAATAGTAAGCAGAAATAATGAATAACGGCTCCTTGTGTGGTTTGTGTGCTTCAAATGCATCGAAAAAGTGTGCCAAAGTGCGACCCTATACTACTAGAACTAAACAATGAGTGGCCGGAAGCTACAGCTGATGCAGGTTTTAACATGTACAAAAAAAAGATGAGTAAAAAAGTCAAATTTAATTATTTCCAACCATGCTCACTTTTATGCATAAATGAATTTTACTACAGTGAAACACCCTGAAAAATCACTTCGTGGCAGGCTCAGTGGTGGCAAGAAGTGCAGCCTGATTCTTGTGTCGTTTTGTGTGACATGAGTCGTTGCAGAATGGAGAATCTGTCGTTTTTGACACAGCAGTTGAGGACGGAGTCGAAGCAAACGACTGAACCTAGTGAACGCGGATGCGGGGGAACAGAGGTAGACGAAGAACTTGCCTCGTACGACGGTCCGTGCAAGTACTGGTTGTTGTGTTCGCAGTGAACAATGTAGTCTTCTTCGAGATCCACTCCTTTCTTGCAAGTGAAACAGATCGCCTTGGACGAGCCCTTCTCACTTCCGCCAATGTGCACCTTTTTCTCAACAACTTTGTCGATTTTGCATATGTCTTTTTCTTCCTCCTCCTCATCGTCCTCCTCAACTTCGTCCTCACTGGTAGCCTTTTTCTTTTTGCCCTTCTTCTTGGTCGGGTTCAGGAATTCTTTCACGCTAGACTTCGAGAACTCAACCTGCTTTGCATCACTATCAATCCCAGTAACTCGCATGTCGGCCTCCAAAGCACCGATCACCTCTGAACCCGAACCCATGCATGAAACAAGAACATTGCGTAGTGGTGGAAGAATGGTTTACAAAATCTGCTTCGACAGCTCTGCAGGCTTCTCGAAGACGTTCACACGTTGTCCGTCGGAGGAATGGCGCTGTTTCTTGACCGGTACCTCGACGACGAAGAGGTTGTGACGGAGGACGGGGTTCTGGTCGAGATTGAGGACGAAGGAGGGCTGCTTCTGGTTGAAGGCCACCAACATCATCTCCACCGCCTTGATCCACTTCTGGACATCTCCCACGTAGTTGTGATTCTTTTTGTAACACTAAACTGTCTCAATGGTTTGGTACCCAGTCGCTGAAAGAGCATCCACCAGCATGTTCGTCTCCAGTTCCCTGCAAAAATCATTCAGGTGCCACCAGTGCCTGAAACCGGTCAGCACCTTTATGCATAAAAGTGGTGAGTGCAGTTGAGCTCGGACGTAAAAAGTGGACCCCAATTGGAAAATAAGAAAAAACATGAAAAAGGCATCAGACCCAATCCTAACAGGGAACTTTTATGCATAAAAGTGTCAACTGCAAATGGACCAGACCTCTTCCTCAATTGCAGCCACGTTGGCAGCCTTCCCAGCCATGTCCTTGAGCAACTCTTTAAGCTTCTTGTTCAGCTTGCCTACAGTTGCCACATGGGATTAAAAACAGAAAAATCACCGCAAAACACTTGAAGAAGTGGGAAGGGGGGGGGGGAGGAATTCAAACTCAACCACACACACGAAGACATCAAACACAACACAAGACAAAGTGAGAGCAAAAAAGAACCAAAAACAAGAAGAGAGAGAACAAGAGAACGAAAGGGAAATACTTGTTGACAGGTAGGTGCACTCGTTGGTGCCTTGTTCAAAGATGCGACGCAGCGACGCGTCCCAGGTCACAAACTCAGGCAAGGACAATCTGTTGCCCGAATGTAAACAGTCTCGTTCAGCCAAATGAAATATCGTAGTTTTGTTTTCCTCCTCGTCCCAAGCAGAAATGACCCACATTCGACCCTGTTCAGACCTCGAGGAACGAAATTTTGTGACAATCCCTTTGCTGACAGATTGAACATTTCGATTCTGCCCTGGCAAAGAAGGGTTTAGGACAAGCAACTCCAGATTGTCTTCAATCCACCACGACCGATTGGAGCTTTCCACAACATTTTTTTTTCAGACATTGTCTCAAAACAGTTTTGGGCTGTCGAGAAAAACAGAGGGTGCGTGAGAAAAGGTCGAAAGGGATCCGGACTTTTTGCACTCAAGCAAAAAAAAGTTGTCCTGACCCAAAAACATTGGTTTTTTTTTGTCGTTTCATAATCGTGAGCAGCGGGATTCCAAATTTGAAGTACGGTTCGGATTAGCACAAAGAGCATTTCCGGGCTAACAACTTGAAAAATGAGTGGCCCAAAACAGTTTTGAGTTACTGGTTGTTTCCCACTTACGACATGTTTCTCGAAAACTAAATTGCTTTTGAAAAATTTGAACTTTGTTGCCATCTTGCCTACCCAGGTCCACTGTCCCTGCTCGATTGTGTCGAGCAGTTCGTTTAGTCTGTCCCGTGCTTGGGCTGCTTGTAGGCTATTGTCCCCTGCGGGGAGAAGGTGTTGTTTCCAGCTCTTGGCCTCGGATAGGGTTATGTCCCATACGGTGACCGCATTCCCCAAGTTCCTGGCCGAGACTACGTTCCAAGGAAAGCAACCCTGCCAAATTGGGCCAACGTGTATCAGTGGCAAGTTCTTTATCGGCTTCTGCCGAGTACGGAAAGGTGAGACAAGGTTGCTGTTCCTTATCGACGAATAGCGTATTCAGTAGTGCTGAATACTTTGGTGGTTGGTTTGAAACGCTACGTCAAGGAGGGTGTCCCTCGTAACTGCTAGAGCTTTGTATAGATCAATGACGTGCTGGATGGTCATGGAGCCGTTTGCTATGAGGCTGGGGTGCCACTGATACATCAGTCCTACTGCCCCTTGTGTTGTGCCCTCAGTATACATGCACCTGTACCAGTCCTCATGCTCGTACTTGTTGTGGGGGAAAAGAACTGCCGAGTTTTCATGGTAGTTAATCCCTTGTTCCTTCTCAAGAGGTGTTCTCGGCCATCCCTCTGCACGACCTTGGTATCGTTCTGCCACGACCCTAGTCTTAATTGTACGAGCAGGGATTATGAGGCTATTGTCTGCTCCTCTCCATGGGGAGCGAGGGGTAGGTTCTTCCTGCCTCTGCTTCCTCCCATTGCAGGAGTTGTGAAGCCCTCGCCTGTGGCGGGTGGGGTGTTGGTGTCTGTTCCCTCAGACATGTCCAAACGTATTGTAGTGGTTGACTTCGTGGCTTGGCCTAACCATGCAATTTTTGTATTACCCTTCATGGGTGTGAAACGAGCAGTGTCGTATGTTTCTTGTGTAGGTGTAATGTCGTGTTCGTTCTGTTTACCTGTGTCTTGCTTGTTGTGCGATCAATGCTTGTATCAAACACAACACACGTCAACACAACAACCAACCCACACACACACTAACAATCAGTCAAGGTATAAAAGTGTACTCACCCCCCCCCCCCTTTGCGTGGGGAAAGCCTTGCTGAGTTTGCTCGTACGCCAGTCGACGTATGCTTGTGCACCCTGTGAGTACACGCCACACTCGTTACTTGCAAACAAGTCTGTCTGTGATCTGCACGCCCTGTGTGTGCACAGAAGAGAACGAATAAAAAGGTTTTCAGTGAGCCTTTCTGGGCTCAGCCCAATAGGTCACTGTTATTTTCCCTTCGCAAAAGGTTCTCTCCCAACTCAAAAACCGACCGAAGCCTTTCCTTTTTGAGTTTGGGGTGTGTATTTGTGAGTGTTTTCGTGTGTGTGTGTATGCGTGTGTGTGTACCGAGTGCTGCTAACTCTTCACACACTTGCTGCTGATGTTTTGGAAGCCACTCGGTATCCGAGTTCTTGTCCTTGCTGACCTATTTGACACCACACAACACGTTAGTAGTGCTTGAGTGTGATGAGTGGTGTGTGTTTCGTCTGTTTCGAACGAAAATAAAAATCGTCCTAAAAACACACTCCGTTTGGGCTCTCCTGTATTTGTTCTGCACGCTAATCCCTTGGCCTATGTCTTGTTTAACTGGCTTACCACCCCCCTAAGAGATGGCCACCTTGTTTGGTGTAGGATTTGTGCAAACAGGTTTTATGCCAATTGAATAGGTTTCTGTCTGTGTTTCGTTTGTCTGTTTTCCTTTGTCTCTTTACACTTACTTACGTTTTCCTAACGTTTATGTAAGGCTTTGCACTTGTGGCAATACAGACTGGAGTCTGAGTGTGTAATTGTTTGTTTGTCTCCTCGTGAGGAGTAGGGATAAGTGTAGGAATGTTGACAGGGAACTGACAGGGGGTCTTTTCCACTCCCTGTGGGTCGCATATAAAGCACTCCTCTGACTCGACAATGTGTCGGCTATCACTCCAGTGAACACTATAGTGTTTCTGCCTCACTGGATACACTTTTTCTGCCCTCTACACTTCTCCAAACTCACAACTGTAGGTGTCAAACTCGTATACACAGCGAGTGTCTTGCTGTGCCGCTTGGTGGGCCTCTGTGCAAGGTTTTACTGCTGTTTTTGTGCACAGCAAGCTCCTAACACCTCCCCAACTCCTTTCCTACACTCCTCCACAACCTTTTCTTCTGCTTTTGCTTGGGGGAGTGGCTTTTTTTTCAAATAATTATTGCTGAAATGAAATTTGGAGGATGAAAAAAACTCGAGGCTGGGACTCCACTTTTGTCGGTTATATTCAAAAGATATTATTTAATGCAAACCGGGGTATTTATCCATCCAATTCCACAACACTCTGAAAATAACCTAATCTTCCCACTACCGGGACAAAAAAAATCTCGGACGGGATTAACGATCCCGGACCCTAGATTTGTGTTGAGTTACGGGATTTTTTTTTTCAAACCGAGATCAAGATACAAATCTTGGAGTTATGATATTTAATCTCGGACGCTAAAATCACGGACCCAAGATACAAATCTTTGACGCAAGGAAAAATCTTGGATGTAAGGAAAATGTTTGATTCCAAGACTAAAGTCTTGAGTTTATGATTTAATCTTGTTTCCAAGATCTGCTAGGTCACGTGTCCAGGATTGTACAATCACTGCTCCAAGATCAACAATCTTGAGTCCAAGAGTGGTATCTTGGACACATGATAAAAGCCTGGAACACAGACTTAATCTTCAGTCTTACCTTAATTTCTTGGAGGCATGTTAAGAATTGTTTTCAAGATATTTGTTTATGTAACCAAGATTAAAATCCCGGATCCGAGATTATAATCATTTTTCAAGATCAATAATCACAAGTCCAAGATTTGCAAACATGGACTCATGATATTAATCATGGAATGGAGACTGAAACCAGTCATGGCAGAGCCTACCGTACACAATTTTTATTGTATACAGTACTCTTACAGAATCAAACTTTCCCAGCAATTATTAATCACTAATAGTTTGTTTGTTTTTTCACTAGTGAAAGATTCTGCATGTACATGCTACAGAAAAGATTTTATTTTTATTTTTTTAAAACTGTTTTTACAAGTGTAAGGAAGACACCACTACAATTTATTCTGTGCTTGACGTTGATGAGGCACGTGATGATTTTGGTGATGCTAGTCCTGTGCACAATATATCTTCTAAAGGTACAACAGCCCGCGTTAGACTATCTTCTCTGCCGTCCAGGGTGTCCAAACAGTTTGCCAACGCGGCCTTCTGGAGGTATTGGAACACGGAGACGACAAAGAATGTTACAGTTTTGATGCTGTTGTTTTCTTGAGGTACGTCCAGTTGTATGCCATATTCTGCACGGCACCAGGTTTAACTTGCAAGGTACAGGCACGCGGATCCATCTTGCCTAGTGTTGACAGGAACGCCTTCAACACAAAGAAATCGGCGACCAAATAGAACAGCTTGGACGAATACATTGGATTGCATGACATCGCCACTACGGAGAAGCGGAACCTTTTGCCTGCATACACAGTCACAGGAATCTCACCCACTTGAAAACCGATCAGACTGCTAACTCTTTTTGTCTGCGTGCTTTACGCATGCGCAACTCAATCATCGCAAAAATCAGCGCGGAATCACATGTTGAAGCAAATGAGTAGTGATGCAAGTACTACCTAACTGCTTCTTCCTCAAAGGGGTGCGGTTGCCTGACATCTATTACGCGCAGTGCCGAACCATGGTGATATTTAACTAGGTTTAGTCGCGTTCCAGTTCGCTCTCGTGTGGCCAGGATATCTGCTGCAAGCTCCGACATCAGATTGATTCTGGTGTTGTCGCGGTCGTGTAATGGCTTGAGAGGGTCTGGTTTTAGGGATTGCAGAAATTCCAGGTCCTGTTGTGCCACCGTGATTGTGCCTGTAAGGAAACGACCTAGCTTGCCTCTCAAAATGTTTGCTTCGACATGTGATTCCACCTCGTTGCGCCTTCGTAAGCCAGCAATCTGTTTGCCAATTATTCGTTCGTTTCGAAAACACCACCACAGCATAACAGGTCCAAAGTGTTCCATATTCTCAATCAGGTGTCGGATTCGATGGAATACCAAGGGATGTGATATTGGAGGCAATAGCTTAGCATGCAAAGCTTGAAACCTCTTTTCCAACCTGTTCAAAGTAGCTATGAGATCCGGCGTGACATCAACAGCTGACATAAGCCTAAAGAGAGTACAAAGCGTAACGCAGTACTCTAATTTGGTGCCCGTCATGAGGTCGTCAAAAATCCATTCACCGCAAAGAGCTAGAATATACCAATCTTCTCCTCTCATGGAGCCTCCGGATCGGAAAGGTGCTGCCGAGCAGGACCTTCCAATGCGTGCACAAAAATCAAGCCACCGCTCATCCACTACTCCCTGCTGTTCCGGAGTGATAGCCATGGCTTGTTGTTGTGCCAAATATCGTTCCCAAGTAGCCCCAGACCCGGGCCTGGCGACTTCATTTTTCCCTGCCAGCCAGGGAAACAGATGTTTTTTCAGGCATCCTTCAATTAGATGCAGCGCGTCTTCCGGTGACTGCACAATGCAATCTTCTAGCACGTCTAACAGCACCGGCTCCCGTTTGAAGCCGTACATGTGTCAGCATCTTTTTCTCCTTGTTCCGTTCGCTGCCTTGCCTGCCGACCCCAATTCGTCGCATCCGCTGCGGTCTTGCGGCGGGGGGGGTCCCTGTAGTTTCGCGATGCCCAGTCGTAAAAGTCACCCACTTTCTCAGAAACTTGCACGCATTTGGTGCAACCAGCATACCAAGCATTTTGTGACTCAAGAGTGCCACGTGTGCCTCGTAGTCGGCGGACGCAAAGAATACAGTGAAGTTATATTTTCACACGTCTCGTATGGTGGGTTGCAGCCATGGTTCAAGACGCTTGGGCTTCTTGGGACCAGGAATAATATCGCAGATCATTGTAAATCTTGGGTCCGCCCGCAAAAAGAATGGGAGGTTCAAAACCTCTATGACAACGAAAGTGATGGAATGAGGGTTGTTTTCCCTGATACCACGCCATGCATTGATACCATCCAGGTAAAAACCCAAAACAATCGATTGTGGATCTCGCACGTGTTGCTGCCAGGCCGGGGACTTACGCCAATCTGCAGGTACAACGAGCGCTGTGCCTCCTTTCCCTTCCGTCCAGTCAACAAAAGGTCGCACGTCTGCACAGGTACGTATACATGATATGCGCATCGCATGAACATATCGCAGCAGTTATGATATAATGACCTGGATGAAGGAAAATAGCTTCCAGCTGTACTCCCATGTCTATGTGCCGAACTGTGCGAGCATTCAGGTCAGTTTCTGTTTTCGGTTCCATTTTGGTTCCACAGCCCGAGCAAAAGCGCACCCTTCCTTCTTCCAAGGGCATGCAGCCTGTTCGACATTCCCGAGGGCAGACAATGTACTTGGACGTCGCTTGCTTAGCGGCGCGTGTCATGGCTTTGTCGTAAGTAGCCCATTTTTTTAGTACGCGCTTTGTCCCGCCACCGTCCAGAATTAAAAGATTAGGAATATCCACAAAGCCCTGCATACCCTCTCTGGAAATATTGTGCGCGGTTGCGTGCTCCATCAGCAAGTCCACCACGGTAGCCTCCCGAAGCCGACCTCCAGCAAAGATTGACTGCAACTCCACACCCACCTCTGCTTCGCTAACGCTTGCATCGAGGGCTGACTGCCTCCACCTCATCCACGCAGTCGTACCTATCTGCAAACACCGCAGGGTCCGGGGCTACTGGTACTCCTGCAGCTTGCAACTCAGGATTTCCCTGTGCATCTTGCAAGTCAGGTTCTGCCTGTACATCTTGAGAGTCAGGGTCAGCCTGTATAGCAGCCTCAGTCTTTCCATGGCGTCGTCTCTCCACTGCCTGTTTCTTTGTATGCCTGGAACGCGTATGACGGGGGTCTCGGTTGTGGCGTCTTGATCTCTTCGGGGGGCGCTGAATCGCCCGAGCAGGACGCGAACGCTGCACCGGATCCTACCAAGCATACATAGAAATCCTGATCCCAAGATTTCTATTCCAGGTTCCAAGACTTTAATCCCGGGTTCAAGATCTTGATCTTTGGTCCAGGGCTTTAGATCACGGAACCAAGATTATAATATTGGTCCCAAAATGCAAATCTGGATGTCAAGATTAAATCTTGGAAACATGACTTTGACAAAAAACCCAAGATCTACATCTTGGGTCCGGCATTCTAAATCACATGTCCGAGATCAAAGTCTTGGATCCAAGGTTTTTAATCATGGATGCAACCTGGACATCATGTGTCCAGGATTTTGAAAGCGTGTGTAAAAAACAAAACTGCCTATCGCTAACCGTTTGCTGTACTCTTAAAGGCGGACCATAATGACAGTGACGTCGCCAACGTGCGCACCAGCCGGGCCGGACGCTGTGCAACCTACGGTAATTCAAAGATACATCGTTTTTAATGAGATACCACCGCGTACTTGATATGGTATGTCACCACCCTAAGTTAGACTGAGTGCGCGTCGTATAGCACGGCGAGCGTGTCTATTTGCCTGTCTGCCGTAACTGCTTACACGTATTTCCTCACAATAAATTGTCTTGGTAGACCACAACATAGCACAGTTTTTTTGTCCCAACGCAAACGAGCGTTGTACGCCTCCCCAGGTTGGTCGGGAATGTTCGCCATCTGCGAAAGACACCCGTCACGGAGAGCCACACAGGAGTTTATCCATTTGCCTCAACCAACCATCACGACCTCTGTGGGCTCGTACGTTTTGGCGTCCCTTGGCTGCGCCAGTCTAGCTGCTCGCTCCGACTTATACAGTGTTGTTTGTTTTGGGAAAACATCCATCCAAATGCAAGTATTTCTCACAATTGCAACTCCCCAAATACTCCTGACCCCCCCCTGCCTGCGCGCGAAAAAAAATGCTCACGGCGTACTTCTCTAGATCCGTCTAGCGCCAGCAGACTCTGGTAACCTACTTGGCCGTGGGCTGGGATGCCACACTGAAGTAAGCAAGAACGAAAAAAAAAAAAAATGGGGGGGGGGGGAGAGAGAGAGATAGAGAGAGAGAGGGAGAGAGAGATAATAAAGGCGTCAGGTTGAGAAAAAGGCATCAGGTTGAGAAAAGAGAGAGAAAGAAAGGCGTCAGGTTGAGAAACGAGAGAGAGAGAGAGATAAAGGCGTCAGGTTGAGAAGAGAGAGAGAGAGAGAGAGAGAGAGAAAGGCGTTAGGTTGAGAAAAGAGAGAAAGAGAGAGAGAAAGAGAGAGAGAAAGAGAGAGAGAAAGAGAGAGAGAGAGAGAGACAGAGAGAGAGATAGAGAGAGAAGTAGTATAATATCGTTTTTTTAAGGTCGTTTTTCGTGCCTTAAAACGACGCTTTTAAAAACGATTCGCCCTTCCTATTGATTTGGCGCAAAATCAATACGAGAGCACAAATCACCCAAAAGAGCACCACCGCACGAGCGCCTAGTTGAATAAAGAAAAAATAAACTACGACCTAAAAAAACCCTTATTTTAATAACCAAAGTCCATTTTGAAAAAAAAATAAACTTATCTTACATCTCAAGTGGGACAACCCAATTGATAGACCCTTCATCACCGCCAACCTTCTTCGTCAAGGCTGACAGCGAAGGAAAGATGAGAATTTCCTCCTCTTCCTTACCAAGAGAAGCAAAAAAGAAATTTTTCTTCCTTGGGTTTTTCATGGTTTCGTCTCTCTCAACCCAAGCAAACGAATAATTATCAGTTCTCTGCACGGGGTTGCGAACAAAATATTTTCGTTCAGCGTGAAAAGAAGTTATATTTTCCTTTCCTAGCCGAGCGAATTCCTTAGGAACCCTCACTAGTTTGGGGTTTTTCATTTCATAAGGTGCTTTTTCTTCAACTTCGCCCCACGACTTCCAAAAACCTACATACACATTATCATTAAAGACAAACAATTGAGATTATGGACTTACCAGCGGTGGCAGGAGCAGGAGTTGGATTGATGTTCATATCACCAACTCCTTCAACCAATTCGTCAGGCTCCCCCATTGTCTATTACACACACAAAAAAGCATGTGTAATAGAAATTCCTTTGAATTAGGGTGGGGTGTTAAACCCCTTGGTTTTTAAGAAAACCATTGGACACGAAGTCTTTTTAATCCGAGTTGCTATCTGCACTCTCGGTTCTATAGACTCTATGCATGTTTCTATTGTGGTCTCGTTTAATATTAATGCTATCATTTACGTGCTCGTTAATACCATCGCTTGAATATTTGTTAAACGAAGCATTAAACGATAAATGCTCGTTCTCAATACCAGCAATAATATTATTCATGACGATTGCGGAAAGTTGTCCACGATTATCTTTTTTCCATCTATAGAAATTATCTAATTCTTTACTTTTTTTCTGCTCCAATCTTTTCTTTCTCAAGCGAATAAGTTTATCCTCCTCTACTTCATTATTTTCAATACTTAATTGTCGCAACATATCATTAACTGCATCAAGTTTTACTATGTCTGGTTGTTTCTTTTCAACTAGACGAGCAATTTCTTTGTCTATTTTAGAAATTCTTTCTTCGCATATTATTTTATCCTTATTTAGTCTATCCTTACTTGTTCTACGAATTTCGTATTCCTCCAACCAATCTGATTTAGTTTTGGTTCTGCTTGGAATTAAGCCCATCTTTTTTGCGACACTGTGACAAAAAAGCGAAATTCTGTCGCAGAGGTTGCGACACTGCGACACCGCCGTGTTTTGGTGTCGCATGGTGATATTCCGGAAATAGAATTTTCTAGAATTTAACGCGTGGCTGATAACACTTCAAATACTTTTTTTTCTGTATCACTGGCAGGTTCACGTGGATGGCGGACTAACGGGTTCAACGTAATCATTGAAATTTTAGGTCGCGGGTTCAATTCCGAAGGATGTCCGCTTTCTGTACGTATTTGAACCTTTTTACTTTTTTCGTCCGTATCAATTACTTCAAATACCATTTTCCCTGTATCACTGGTAGGCTTATTTAGCAGACAAGACTAATGGGTTCGGTGTAGTCATTGAGATTTTCGGTTGCGGGTTCAATTCCGAAGGATGTTGAGTCGGCTAAATATATGCCTTTTATTTTTTTTGCTTATAAATCTAATATTACCTTTGCCTTTTTTTCTCGCTTACTACTCCTGATATTCTCTGGTTGAATGTCTTCCCTTTTAAGTAGTTCTTTTGTCTTTTTTTCTTTAATAACTTCTTTGGTCTGCTCCTTCATATCTTTTTCTTCATCAACAGGTTTAATAAAATCAGTTTTTAATAAATCACGTGGACTTACTAACTCATCGTTATTTAATATGATTTTAAACCCCTTTCGCCCCTTGACTTTATAAATAATCTTGCTGAAAGTCTTACCGCCTTTGGAAAAAACATTTCTTTTGTTTTCCTTTCTTACGCTATCGCCAACATTAAATTCATCAATTAAATTATCACGTGTGATTTTCTGTTTATTTTTGTCTCTTCTAGCAAAGACATCCACAGGTTTGGCTTGAATTCCTCTATGAACTTTATGATTATAAGCATTAACCAAGTCTTGAATATAACTCACCCAGTCAAAATTTCTATTAGTTTCAAATAAAAGGTCAAGCCATCTCCTAATACTTCTTATCACTCTATCAACAACCGCAAGCGCTCTATGGTCGCCAACTTCAACGACATCGTGTTTAATTCCATTTTCAATAAAATAATCACGAGTAGCACCTTTATATTCTCCTCCGCTGTCAGTTGTAATTGACTTTGGTTTATAAGGTATAGATTTCAAAGCATAATATACTTCTTTCGCTGTTTTATTTTTTAGTGGAATGATTATTAAATATCTTGAATGGCAATCAATCCAAACAAGCATCCAAGCATAACCCTTATTTCCTTTCTTGTCCTTTATCTTACTCATATCCGCTAAGTCTAAGAAAACTTGGTCTAATGGTTTATCAACCCATATCGTGTTCCATATTTTTGGATTCTTTTTCTGGTGGTGAATTTCAAGGGCTTCTTCTTCTTTTGTTTTAACTACTTCTCCCGTTGGTGTGTCCTCAAGTTGACTATTACGATTTTAATTATTAATAATTGTATGTTTATGGTCTAAATCAGGCATATTATATACAATGAGATTTTCAAAATCCGATGTTAAGAATAAAAAATATAAAGTCATTAGTCCTAAAGGTAAGGTGATTAATTTTGGAGATACTAGATATGAACATTATAAAGACCGCATAGGGCTATATTCACATTTTAACCAATTAGATAAAGTAAGAAGAAAAAATTATATAAAAAGAGCAAAGGCTATACAAAATTCAAAAGGTGAATTAACTTATAATAATCCAGAGTATGCGAATTATTATTCTTATCACTATCTCTGGTAATATCTAAAATTTAAGAAACATCCGTGAGACATCATCACTTTTTTCTTTCTTAGCACCTGAAGACTGATTATATACTTTTACACTTACACTACTTGATTTCTTACCTTTTCTTTTCTTCGGTTTTGGTGTTTCTTCTTCACTACTCTCGCTTTCGCTTTCTTCACTTTCCTCAGGCTCAGGCTTCTTGCTCTTCTTCGCTCTCTTAGTCTCCGCTTTCGCTCTTTTGATTTTCATCTTAGCCATCTTTTCGGCGATGATATCAGTGAAATCAACCTCATCTTCACTCTCACTCTTCTCCTCTGGACTATCATTATCATGTTCAGCAATAATATCCTTAGCCAAGTTCTTTTTTTCAATTTGTTTTATTCGTTCCTCCATATCTTCATCTTCTTGCTTTACAGCATTTCGGTATTGCGCCAAAACATTTTTAGCATGCTCCATCTTTCGTTGTTTCGCTTTCGCTTTTATTCCTTCCACAGCACTACCCCAATTCTTGCGACTCGCTTCGGGGGACGGCATTCTATACTAAGATTAATATATTTTAGTATTTTTAAAATTAAATAATATTTAATTACATAATATAACATGAGTCAATATAAATCCTTACTAGGTTTATCAGAAATCGCAGTTGATAGTCTAGACATAAAAAACTTAGACCTTACCAACACTAATATTATTGGTCTGAATACAGACAGAGTGCCAGAAGACGCCGACCCCGTAAATCTTTATTACACTGACGGCCGATTTGATGCGAGATTATCTACCAAATCAACAACAGACATTAAAGAAGGAAAAAATTTATACTATACAGACCAACGAGTAAGGGACAACGACGAAGTCAAAGCCTCAACTCAACACCGCTCTAATACAAGTAATCCGCACCAAACCAGTCTATACAATCTCATAGATACAAACATATCCGCACCAGTGGTTGGACAATACTTAACATATAATGATGTAGATGGTAAATGGAGAAATACAACCATCGGCTCAATTGATACACTCACAGATGTAGTCATAACAGCACCAATAGCGATGAATAGTTATCTTACATATAACTCAATCAACTGGGTAAATAAAACCTTTCCGATAAATGTTGATGAATTCGGCAACATTAGTATGGGCGGTAATTTGAATATAACGGGAGTTAATTTACTAAATACCAAAGATGTTGATACTTGGATATCAGAGCACGAAGACAATAATGATAAAGTGTCCGCGGATGGCTCAATTAATACACACAGCGATGTGTTAATTACAGGAACCAACTGCTCATTTATAGCACAGGGCAATGGAGAAATGTTGCTTCACCTTTTCTTAGATTGGACGGCCTCGCTATGATGTTTGGAAATTTAAATATGGGAGGATTTAACATAACAAATGTCGGTAATGTTGATGGTATTGATGTTTCTGCTCTTGATAGTGCTGTAGTTAAACTAACAGGAGACCAAACCATATCGGGAAACAAAATATTTACTACTTATTTGGGTATAAAAGATTCAAATCCATTAAATACAGGTAAGTTATTCTTCAACTATAATAATAACGCGGGCTCTATTTATTCGTCGGAGGCAGGTGGAGCAACGGGCTATCCATTATCTATTGTCGGTTCTTCCATAGTCTTCGCCCCAACAACAGGCGGTGGAATAACATTGACTGGCAATGTTTTTAATTTTAACAGCACAACAGCAATCAGCGGACTTCCAGCACCATTCTATGATGGCGACGCTTCAACGAAAGCATATACTGATACGAAACTGGCAAAGGACGGCACAACGGCTATGACGGACAGTTTAAATATGGGTGGTTTTGCTATTACAAATGTTGGTAATGTTGATGGTATTGATGTTTCTGCCCTTGATACTTCTGTGGTCAAACTAACAGGAGACCAAACCATAGCGGGGACAAAGTCATTTAGTAATGAAATCAAAGCAAATGCGGGGATAACAACAACAACATTAACAACAAGCGACAATGTGGTAGTAGGTGCTGGAAAAAGTGTTTTCATAAATAGAAGTGCTCTCGCCAACAATAAACTGGTTTTGTACGATAACGGATCAAATTCAACGACTGGATTTTATGGTTTAGGTATTGCTAGTAATACATTGATTTATAATGTTAATGCTTTTGGTGATAGCCACGTGTTTTATTACTCTGGGATAAATGAACTATTTAGAATTGCTAATGCTGGAATTACTGCTTCAAAGGCAATAACGGCAAATGCTGGAGTATCAACAACCACATTAACGGCAAGTGGGGCGATAACAGCGAATGGCGGACTAAATATGGGAAACCAAAGTATAACAAATGTGAATCTGGTTGATGGTGTGGATGTTTCTGTTCTTGATAGTTCGGCAGTTAAAACCTCAGGAAACCAAACAATAGCAGGAATCAAGACATTTAGCAGTGCCCTTGAAATAACTGGAAATTCAACGAATGCGACAACAAAAGGAACATTCGTGGTTTTTAACTCCACAGCCAATATAGGAACTATCGGATGCATTGATATGGGCACGGGCGTAAATTATAACTTTGAAATAAATGCGAAAAAAATAAGTTTCATTATTGATGGGGCGATTGTCGGTTGGGTAAATGCTTCGGGGCTAGATTGTAATAGTAGCAAAATAGCGAACCTTGGAACTCCAACATTAGCGACGGACGGAGCGACAAAAGGGTATGCGGACACATTCGACGGGCAAAATGTAAAACTAACAGGAGACCAAACAATAACGGGAATTAAAACATTCAATGGAACGAGAACAGAGATAAAATATCTAACTCTAACAAACACTGCGGATTTTAATAATGTGGATATCACTAATGGAGGAAATATAACATATAATGGGGCGAGGATATTAAACCAAAATGGAGGAGATATATTCTTTTCACAGACATCGGGAGATTACCAGTATTTTTTATTTACTCTAAATACCGCTACAAGCGGAACCGCAAACCAACGAGGTTATGTATTTACGAATGTAGCATCTGATGTAAAAGGGGCGGGACTTTATATTTCAAAACTTTTGGATAATAAAAGTGCTTCGTCTGACATTGTCCGTTTTAACAATGCTGGCGGTATGCGGTTTTATGGTGCCTTAGATATGAACTCAAACAATATAACAAATGGTGGAACAATAACGGGAACAACAATTACTTCAACCGCTGGTATATCAACGACGACACTAACCGCAAGTGGATTAATAACGGCAAACGCGAGTATATCAACAACAACAACGGCAACCGCAAGTGGATTGATAACGGCAAATGCTGGAATATCAACAACAACGGCAACAGCAAGTGGATTAATATCAGCAAATGCTGGGATTACATACACTGGCACACTAACGTCAGCAACAAATACAAGCGGGGCGAAAATAGGAGTTCAGGGAATAACAGACGGAACAAATGCAAAAGGAATATTTCTATGGGATACGACTAATACGAGTTGGGGAATTTATGCGGCATCTGGTGGGGCTCTAAATACTAGAAGTTTGGCAAATGGTTTGGCGGTTTCAGGAAATGATTTTAGTTCGTATAGTTTTCGTTTTAGAGTGGCTAATGATGCTACGATGGGTTTTGTGTGGGAGAATTCTGCGGAACAATTGTTAATGTCATTAAACGGAGCAAACGGGACATTATGGACAAAAGGATTGATTACGGCAAATGCGGGAATTACATACACAGGCACACTAACAACGGCATCAGCATCAACTAATGGGGCGAAAATAGCAATTCAAGGACAAACAGACGGGACAAATGCGAGAGGAATATTTATGTGGGACATTGGAGATTCAAACTGGGGGATTTATATGAGCCAGTCTGGGGCAAATAAATCATTAAGTGGAGGAACAGCACCAGCAGGAGGAGGTGGAGGATTAACTTCTTATTCTATTAGATTTAGAGTGAATGGTTCTTCAACGAGTGGGTTCATATGGGAGAATAATTCAAATACTGCTTTAATGTCATTAAGAGCGAGCGATGGACAATTATGGGTATTGTCTAATCCAATTCAATATTCAGACAGGAGAAAAAAAGAAGATATAAAGGAATGCTTAGGCTTAGATTTTATTAATAAGTTAAATCCAGTCTGCTATCGTATGATTGATGACAACAAGAAATGTAGGACTGGCTTAATAGCACAGGAATTAGAAGAAATACTAACAGAAATGGATATACTAGATTTTGGCGGTTTTATAAAAGAAACAATTATGGTTCCGTGTCCAAAGCAAAGAAAAGAATACGAATTGAAAGGTGTGAGTGTTAATCCAGAAGATGTTAAATGTATTGATAGTGGTGATGTCGGTTATGGTATAGGTTATTCAGAGTTTATCGCACCATTAATTAAGGCCGTTCAACAATTATCAGAAAAGATAGTTAATTTAGAAAAAGAAAATAATAATCTCATGAATATACTACAAGAAATTAGAGAAAATGTCAAATAATACGACTAGACTTCACAGACCCCCACCTATTATGGATATGGATGGCGAACTAACTCCAGAATTAAAGTCCCGTGTTCTTGAAGTAGAACTAAAGACTGAGGAGAAAAAAATAGAGCACGAATTGGAAGATAACTGGAATTGTTGTTGTATAAAAAACAGACCGACAGACAGCCGACTTATTAAATACTTATTTCAAATGGGTGTCATCATTGCCATTATAACCCTTTGTATCGTGAGGCTATCTGAAAAGAACTTGCCGTGCGAGGTTGCTAATACTTATGTCGGTATCCTAACATTGCTTATAGGTATTTGCCTTCCATCACCTTCTAGCTCAAAGAAATGATATTTATCAACTTCACTCTCATTCGCTTCGCTCATTCTCGTTTGTTGATAAACATCGTCTCCCATTTTTTAATTTTTTTTGTCTGTTTTCGATGTTTGAGAATAAACGGGAGTGCGACAGCACGAGAGTGAAATTCTCAAATATCACATTTATATATATGTGTCATATACCATCTATTATCACCAGCACACATTAAAGGCAAAGCCTCATCAAAACTACGACACATATTATTTCCGTTATTTATGAAAACACACTTAAACCCTGTATCTACCCCTTGCTTTATACAATAAGCACAACTCTCATTTTTTTATCACTGACCCGTGAGTAAAAGTCGCAGGCAGTCCGCGAAAATATTTTTGTTATTAAAAAGTTTATGAGTAGTAATATAACCATTTGTTTTTGACGTGTCAAAACAAAATGACTGACTATAAATACCAAAAGATTATTTTTCTAAGCAATGATTTTGCTGGAGGAAGCAAAACATTTAATAAAAATATCCAAATGTCATTCACACCCACCAAAATGAATGTTAAGTTTATCCACTATATGAACGACCAAACAGAGACAAAAACCAGAATTCTTTATATGGACAGAATTGGATATATCGGAACATTTGCGGATAGTAATATAGCAAACATTTCAAACCTCAGTTATAATTTGGGTGTAGTGGGTTGGACGGACGGACAATATACATTTAAAGTCCTTGAAACTGACAGCGGAAATATTGACACAGGAAATTTAGCGGGAAGAATTGTTGTATGCCTAGAATTCGTTGGGTAATAATATACAATGGAGAAGATTAACAACGTCAAAGTTAAGCCTGTGAAGCAGGATGGAAACGGAGACAAAAAGGCCAAGGGTTATAAATTATTCAATGAGCCTTATGCCAATATATTTCTACTTGCTAGAAAAAAGAGCGGTAAGACGACAGCAGAAAAACCCGCATTGTCATTATTGCTTCAACAATACACAAGGATTACATTTATAAAGCAATGGTTAAGCACTTTAAGAACAGAGGCAACCCGATGGCAATATATATCTTTCTCAAATCAGACGGGGTGAATGTGATAGACTACGAACTTGACAAACGGAACAAACCAGACGAAGAACAAGAAGGAGAAATCAAAGATGAAGTGGAAATAGAGAAACCACAATTTTTATACTTTGGAAAAGAAAAGAAACAGATAAAGGAGGCACCAAAAGAACGACCCAGCAAGTATATTTCGCCAGAGGTTGTTTTTGTTTTGGATGATTTAGGTAGCGGATTAAGAGACAAGTCCGTAAGTGATTTGTTAAAAAAGAACAGACACTATAAATCAAAGGTGATTATGTCAAGCCAGTATTTGAACGACCTACGGCCAGAAGCCATTAAGCAGTTAGATTATTTGTTAATCTTTCCGAGTCAGTCTCAGGACAAAATGGAACTCGTGTATAAACACTTAGACTTATCTTTTGACTTTGATTACTTTCTTCAAAAGTATCACGAAGCAACAAAGGAACGATTTAATTTTCTTTATGTTTCAAGTGTTGATGATGAATTACGCAAAAACTTTGCCTATCGGTTGAAGTAAAAAAAATAAAAATTATAATTTTATAATTATTTTTCTGTATAATATATGCCAGTATCACCAGTGATAATTTCACAACCATCAGGATATAACATCGGATACAATCCATCAATGCCACAGAAGGGAGGAAAAAAGAAAACTAAGAAGAAGGGATGTGGTCAAAAGGGAGGAAAGATTACTGGGCAAAGGTCGGAAAAACGGCCTTGGCTGTTAATAAATTCCTTCGCGATAACAAGATTATTTCAAAGACCGCTAATGCCCTTGGCGATGTCGGGGTTCCATATGCGTCTCGTATTGGTTCTACTGCTGCAAAACTTGGGTATGGTAAGCAACGAGGAGGTGCTGTAAAGTTCAGATAAAACGTGTTTCATTAAAATATTTTGTTTCTAGAAATATTTTTTTGATAATATAATGGGTTCGGCTAAGACTAATAAGAAAAAGGCTAAGGTAAGACCCCCTCGAGTGTATAGAAACAAAAACGGGAGGCCGTATATTATCCAGAAGGGCAAAAAATATTATCTTAATTTTGGTAAGAAAACAAATGATTTAAGCACATTACAAATTGTTAAACTTTTTATGAAATATATTGGTAATAAGCCAAAGTCGCAAAGGGCTAGTCGGAAGCCAAGGGAAAAAATAATCAAATCTGATTTCAATCGTCTTGAACACGAGAACCGAAACCAGATACAAAGCAACTTACAAAAGAAATATGAGTTAATACATGACGAGGAAGCAAAGGAAAAAAAGAAAAGGGATGAGACAGAAGAAGAAAAGAAAAGGCTAGAACGAAAAGATGTAGCAGATGCTAAGGAAAGGCAGGATGAGTTAGCAAGGATACACCGCAATGAACTATCCGATATCAAGGAACGACAAGAACAAAAAGACAGAGAACTAAGAAGGGAGCAAAAACTCATAGATGATGTAAAATATGAAGAAGACAGAAAAAATAGAATACAAGCATTACCACCGCCACCGCAATATCAATATATTATGCCACCGCAATATGGACAGCCACAAGCCCCGCCATTAGGAGCACCACAACAAGCGCCGCCATTAGGAGCACCACCACAAGCACCGCCATTAGGAGCACCACCACAAGCACCGCCATTAAATAATTTAGAAAATGAAACACCATTAAAAACAAAAGAGAAATATGAGGAAGAAAAAAAGCAAAAGCAGAAAGATATTGAAACACTGAAATTAGCGGGATATACAGATAAGTTCATAAAAAAGATGAGTCGTAAAGACTTACAAAAAGCCAGTCAAGATATTCAGATGGCTATAGCCACAGCAACGTCTTTAGAAGAACAGAAAAAATTAGCAGAAGAATATAAAGAAAAACTTGAAAAGGAAGAAAAGAAAGCAGAAGAAAAGGGTAAGCATTTTGAACATTTACAAATTAATCAATTTTTAATATCAGCATTTTCAAAAACTTATCACCCAAACATTACTATAAAAGAGTTAGCACAGGCTTTAAAAAAGAGACTAGATAGTGATGGACATAAAAAATTAAATTACAAAGACACTTCAAAGTGGATTATTGACATGATTAAAAGGTTTAATATTGATGTTGGAAATGAAAAGGAAAACGTAAAAAGAAAAGTGGCGGATTATGCTAGATATGAAAAGTTTATGGGCATTAGTGAGCAAAAAGGTACTGGAGGGGATTTCACCCCCTACCATACCCCCAAGCGTCGCGTAGACACTGGAGCGAAGACATTAGAAGAATTAATTGATAAGGTATTTTCAGTAGCGAAAATAAAAAAAACTTAGCCCGCAAAGATTGGAAACACACAATGAACAAACATGATTTTGTAAATACTCTAACGAACAAAATGACTATAGACCCAAATGTAGATAAACAAGTTTCAACAGATTTGAATATTGACGAGGGAATGCCACAACAACTACCACTACCATTAGAGCCAAAGCAACCATAGCCACAGCAACCAGAGCCACAAACAGAGCCTGAGCAACAGCAAGAGGAACCACAACCACAGCAACAAGAACAGCCAGTGGATGATGTTTATCAACAAACGGGAATGAGCAAAGCGAATGAGAGTGAAGTTGATAAATATCGCGGTTTGATGACTAATGAAATGGACGACATAATGAAAAAATATGGATGGTATCTCGGAGCAATAGCCAGCGATGAAATCTACAAACTAAATCCGGAAAAAAGAAAGCGATACGGATTTGTTATGAATTTAGATAATCACAAACAAGCGGGGTCTCATTGGATTGCTATATGGGTAAGTCTGGATAAAGACAGAAGTGTTGAAGTCTATGACCCATTAGCGCTTTACCAACCAACGAAAGACTTTCAACAACAAATGAAACAACTAATTGACCGAAGCCATCCCGATAGTTATTTATTAATGAAGGTCAATCAAGTAAAGCAACAATCAAACACCTCAGACACGTGCGGATGGCACTCAATGAGGTTTTTAATGGAGCGAGCGAAAGGCAACCGATTTAAGTTTAGTTCGGGTTTCACAGACTTAAAAGAAGAAGAAGCAGAAAAATTAAAAGCACAGAATGGTTATGGGTTTGACACCTATTTGTAAATTCACACTCTCGTTGCTACCGCAACTCTCGTGTGTTTTACAAACTTCATTTTGAAAAAATATATTTAATAATATAGGAAAACGATTTTCTAAATTATCTCAAACGAGTTTGAGATTTACGAAAAGCGTAGCGAAAGTTGGAATTTAGAAAATCAATGGAATACAAAGGCGGGCGAAGTAGCGGTATCTATTACATAAATAGTAAAAATACAATAACTGGCACAGATAGCGACATCACTCACGAAGTCAATTTGAAGGGGCTAGACAATCCCACACATTGTAAAATACTTCATATTTATGTGCCGAAGTCGTATTACTCTGTGGCTTCACCATATAATACTTTTACTCTTAGCGAAGACGGGTATGAGGCTTTAATTACGATACCTGAGGGAAACTACACAATGAACAACTTAAAAAATAAGTTGTCAGAGGTGCTAACCGCGGACAGCCCAAATAATATACTTACTTATGTTGTATCCAGTAATAATACCAACATAGAACCAGAGGATGGCAAATTAACATTCAGTGTGTCAGAGAATAAGGGAATTCAACCGCGATTTATATTTGATAGTGATACCCGTATTCACGAGGTAATGGGGTTTGATAGAAATTCAACATATTTCTTTGCTAATGATTTTATTAAATCACCAAATGTAATTATTTTAACTGGTGAAAAGACTCTGTATCTTCAATCGGACTTAGTTGGTGAAGGAGATAATCACGTGCTACAAGAAATATACACTGCCAACGAAATTCCTTTTGGTGCCGTTATATACGACGGAAGTGGGTCAGAGTATGGTAAGAAATTATCAACCAGTTCAAATAATGTATTTAGGTTTTATCTTACAGACGAAAACGATCAGGCTATAAATCTTAATGGTTTGGGAGTCGTTATGACATTATTAATTTACAGAGAAACTAATTATTTTAATTTATTTACATCATTTTTTAATTTGTTAAAGGTGAGGTAATGATATTTGAAAATCCACACTCCCGCTAACGCTCCCGTGTGTTTTTCAAACATCGATTGTAAGTAAGTTAATATCAATTATTTATTTTTTTTAAAAATAAAATAGATGTTTTAGAATAAACGAGAGTGCGACAGCACGAAGTGCAATTCTAAAATATCAAAAGAAAAATGCCAACTCAACACGGAGGCGAATTGGATTTCAGCAAGACTGACTACATCAGTGCTTCGTATCGTTTGAATAAACTCGCTCCACGTGAGGGCTCTGGAACCTTTGAAGTCACCACTGCTGGTGGACAAGAACGATCATTTGACCTTATCTCTAGGCCTTTTAATCTCGCTCGGTCTTATTTGAGTTTTACTTATACTATGAGAGCATCGGGTGCCAACACTTATGCTAGAATTTTTATGGACTGCCTTTCACAAATTAGCCAGATACAACTTCAGACCCGTAGCGGTGTTTATCTGTGCGACCTTAACCATCTCAGAATGGTAACTAAGATGCTGTGGAAACCAGAAATGAGTTTGAAGGATTCTTAGACCTTCCTAACCACGGCGATGCTAGTGGTTGGGGGTGTATGCTCCAAAAGTGTAATGCTAACGGCTTGATTAACATTAGTGCTGTTGAAGCAACTAGAACCGACTTTCGTGCTGTGACAGATCTTGGTGATAACGTAGCAGCACGAACTCTCGCTCTATTGCGTGAGCCAGTGATTTCTGCTCGTCGTCATGATGATGCTGCTCTAACGACTGGAGTTGGAGCACTATCCGCCGTAAATGTTAATTACAATGAGGCGAAGTATCTTGCGGGAAGTGGAGCGAATGCCGCTTTGGCTATTAATGTTAAAATTCCTTTGGGTATGATTATTAACACTATTTTCGCACTTGATAAGACTATTATCTTTCCAGAGATTTTGACTATGCGGATTGTGTGGGGTGCTACTGACAGAACCGGTTATACGGTGACGAATGGTGCTGCTACTGCTATTAGCACTGCTTATCTTGCCGCGCTAAATGCTACCATGCCTATGGCTGTATCTGCTGATGTCACCAATCTTGCCTTGTTTCTTGCGGTTGAAACGAACCCTGATGTCATTCAATCAATCCAGCAGAAGATTGCTAGCCCCGAAGGCATGAACTTCAATATTGATTATCCCTATGTTTATAAGAATACTACACAAGCAAGCACAAGCCAAAACATTATTATGCGATTTGACAGAGGCCATGGTTGCCGTTTGAAAAAGATTTATCACTCTGTTTTTAACACAGAAGAAAGAAAGAACACAGCCTATGATAACGATAATCGTGGCGCTACTAAGGTTGTTAATTTTTACACTACTCTGGATGGTTCCCGCCAGCAAGAATTCAACATTGACACTGCGAGCGAAGAAGACTATATGTACTTGAAGCCAAAGGTTGAGGGTTCGGCCTTGTTGAATAACGATGTGTATAAATACAATTGGTTCTGGGTTGATGCTTGGGATAATACCGCCCGCTATGGAGCAAAGACCAAAATGAAATCAGCGGTTTAAGTCTTGATACTGAGCGACGATGGGAGTTTATTGCGACCACCGCGAATGCCGCCTACAACCATTACACCGTGGCCATTACTCAGCGAGAGGTTCAGGTTAAGGCAAATATGATTACGATCTCGTAACTCCGCCAGTGAGGTAATATGTGATTATTAATTTTGATAGTTAATTTATTTTTTTTGATACAATATAGGAATGCCCCACCAGAGAAATTTAATCGCAGAAAATCCTGACGGCGAATTTATAAACGTCAGTGTTGGATATGATGGTAATATTGAAACAAATAATTCAAAAACCGCTTTTGGCGAAGCAGTAGTAGGTCAATTAATGCCAGTTTTACAGGAAATCTTTCCATATACCATTAATACTAGGATATGGACAAAAACAGAAACAAAATCGTCCGTGTCATTTTTGAATAATATGGCTGAATTGAAAACTCAAGCGGATGCGACGGCTGATGCTAGACTGGTAAGTAAAAGGAGAATAAAATATAGAACTGGAACAGGTGTCCTAGCCCGATTTACTGCTCTATGGACAACGGATGATACAAAAGATTACTATTCATTTATTGGAATAGGAAATGACCTTAACGATGGATTTTATTTTTACAAAAATCAAGCAGGAATGAATATTGCACATTGTGCGGGAGGTGCTGTAGATTATATTGACCAAGAAGACTGGGACGACCCTTGCAATGGACATTATGCTATGCCTTTATTAAATTGGGACAAAGGAAATGTATTTCAAATTCAATTTCAGTATCTTGGGTTTGGTGCTATTAAGTTTTATATTGAAAATCCCATAACAGGATTATTTCAATTAGTTCATATGATTGAGTATGCGAATGCTAATAATGGTGTAAGCCTGCGAAATACAACATTACCTTTTACGGCAGTAATGAGAAATGATGCAAAGACTGGAATACAATCACTTAAAACAGCGAGTGCTAGTTTATTCATTGAGGGCTCAAATACTATTAATACCAGCATAACGAATACGGCGGAAGGGACTGAAGCAGGTAATATAACTGAAAGCCCCATTTTGAGTATCAGGAATAAAGCGCTATTCAATAATAGCCTAACCAACTATTCAAATGTCTTTCCTTCCTTGGTAAGTATTACAAATGAAGATACTAAGTCAAATGTTGTCAGAATGATATTGAATGGGACGCTAACAGGGGCTGGTTTTGCTGATGTTGATGCCACAACTTCAATCGTAGATACAGACACAAAAGCGACGGCCATCGCCAACGGAACGACAATTTTTAAGATTTATGTTAATGCTGGCTCTACTCAACAGATTAATCTCAGAACCTACGATATTCAATTAACGCCTAGCGATATTTTAACATTCACACAAAAGGCAGTGTCGGCAGGTAGTGGTGGTAATATTAATGTTATCGCTAACTTTATAGAATACCACTAGATATTTACAAATCCGCACTTTCGCTACGCTTTCGTGCGGTTTGTAAACATCGTAAAATTGAAAAAAAATAATATACGGAAAAGCGATGTTTGAAAAACACGCGAGAGTGCGAAGCACGTAAGCGTGGATTTTCAAATATCAGAGATATTTTTTTAGCGCATCTTTGTTATTAAAATAAGGTTGTTGAATTAAATATTCAAGGTATGGTTTGTCAATCTTAGCGACATCTTCAATTTTCATTTTTTTATACTTACCATATTGAAGAACAACATCTTTCTTTAATATACATCCTTCTTCTGTACATGTAGCATTCACCATCTCTTCGCCGACATTAGCCTTTATTTCAGTAATCCCCGTTTCTTTTAAATCAGCAGTCGTAAAAGGAGTGCTCTGCTCTTCGTCCAACACGTTTTCTAAAGGAATTACTATTTTAACATTATCATCCCTTGGTTTATATTGCTCATAGAAAGAAACAATGTCGGGTTTAGTCCATTTAATAGTGGGTTTCTTAATTTCGCTGTCAAGGTTCCATTTTTCAATTTCATTCAAGTAGTCTTGCTTGGTGTTGAGTTCGCTCATGATATATATACTTCAAAATAATTTTATTAAATGTATTTTTTTACTTCACTTTTAATGTCAGTAAATTTATCAAACCAAGGCTGTTTCATAACCCATTCAAGATATGGTTTGTCAATTGTAGCAACATCTTGAATTTTCTTACCTTTATACTTACCAAATGGAAAAGTATCGGATGGCTTTCCTTCTCTATTTTTTTCAATTGCATTTATTTGGTCTTGAATCACCTTTTGAATATCTTTTAATGTGAAGGTTTCATTTTTTGTTTCAAGTGAGAGTTGTTCAAACTTCTTGCATAGTCTGGTAAGGGTAGTCATAGTATAGTATATGGTATATATTTAATAGAAAAAAATTAATTAATTGATATTTATCAACTTCATTGATAAACGTCTTTAATCTAGGAGCGGATATGGAATCCTTGTGGGATACTATCATTTTTGTTGATAAACTCGCGTCCGCACCATTTATTCTCATTAACTTTCTTTTTTATGTTTGTAGTATGAACTATGCTGAAATGGTTAATGTTTTGCTGTTTGCTATTTCGTGATAAATGAATTTTCTTCATTTGAAAATCTCTAACATTTTCAATGCTTTCACCTAAATCCATCTTTTCATATACTTCTGGATTTAACCCTTTGAATTCAACCCCTTACCTCTAAGGTGGTAGTATCTCTTTTTTACTCCTTCGTTTTCATAGCATTCAATTATATGAACACCTTTGTCTTTATGTTTCAAATCATTCTTAGTAAGGTAAGGGAGAAATGCTTCATTCGTTGTAAATTCTAACATATACAATTTAGGAGCAATCCATATTCCTCTTATTATCTTACAGCAATCTCCTAAGTCATCCGTTATTCCTCCGAGAGATTTATCACCAAGCCTTTTGATTAGTTTGGCGAACCTAACATGCAACACTAGACTGTCGGTATCGGTGTAATAGAAATCAGCCTCTATGTCTTTATTTGGATTAGCCTCTTTTATGTAGTTATACATAATTCGCCTGCTATATGCTAGAATAAATGCTCCGTAGTGAGAAGGTTTGGTTATGCTTTCTTCAATTATTTCTTCCTTTCTGGGCATTCCAGATACGTGCCAAAGTTTGTTTCCGTCTTTATCTTTGAATTCAACCACATCAGATATATAATTTTTCGTCCAAAATTTCCAATACTCCTCATTTGATTTAATATATTCTGCTTCTGTTGGGATAGGTCGTTGTATCATCTTTCCGTATAACGAATTCATAAATAGTTTGGCTAATAAATATTGCGGTGTGCCTTTTTCGCTATTTTCTTTCGCCTTAAACATTTCTAATATATATTCTTTGAATACTGGTTCTTCCTCTTCTGTATAGTATCCTTTATGAATTGTTATATCGTAGCCCTCCTTAATCATATCTTCGATATCAACACTTGTAGCCATTGGTCTTTCATATCGGCTAAATTCCACTTTAATGAGCCCATTTTATTTCTCTGTCCTATTCTTGAATGTAATATGTCTTTTGGTGAGATATAATCAACATTGTAAATACCGATAGGAAGATTATTATAATCAAATGGTGCGATAGCCAGTTTAATTTCTCCAACCATAAATAAATTAAGCATCGCTGTTGGGTATAAAGATACGACATCCGCATCAACTAAATAATCGGTTAATTCGTCAAATGTGATTTTCCCTGCTAAGTACTCATTGTATTGTTTTGAAATAAATCTTTTTTTGCTTGGATATGTTCTTGCTCCAATAACCGCTTTTCTAAACGCTTTCTCTTGTTCAATAGTTGGGAGTCTTACATCGTGCTTACCATCAATCATTTTCTTCCAGATATTGAAAGCAAGGCTTGAAGTTGAAATGTATGAAGTTAAATTCACTGAGTGTTTTTCAAATATCTCTGTGTTTATTTTGTCATATAACTCTTTTAACCCCATAACATCACACTTCAAATATTCAAGACACTTATTTCTTAATTCTTCGCTCATTGTTTCCCAAGTAGATGCCTTGTCGTGGTCAAAATCTCCTTTAAGAGTTTTACATTTCATATTTTCTAAGTTTTCTTTTAACGTCCCCTGAGTATGCTTACACATATCCCACATTTTAATATTTTCAAATTGTAAAGAGATTATTGAGCCGTTATTAATCATATGTGATTTTGGTTTGATACCTCTTCTTATTAATTCCTGTTTAATAAAGTAGTGGTCAAAGTTCGCCCCGTTAAACCCATTCACATATAAAATTGGTGGTTCTTCGTCTTTGTTTCTCTTCTTTCTTACTCCTGCTACTTTCTTGACTGGAATATCTCCGACGCGTCGGGGATATGGTTGTTGTTTGTTAGCCCATTCTACTGCTAACTTTCTTCCTCTCTCTAAGACTAAATCCAGATATTTAGAAATACAATCAATACCAGCATAATATTTAAATCCTTCCGTCCCTTGAGTATATCCGACTATATAGCAGTCGTGAATATCAAAGCCGTCAGCAAGAGTGTTATTTCTAAAAGTTTCAAGGTCATAATGAAGAAGTTCATCTTTATTATTATATTTTTCTTTATGAGCCTTCGTTATTAGATGTCTCTTTCCATTCTTTAATATTTCTCTATTCGCATAATTTATCATTTTTGGATTACAAGTGTGTCTTTTGACATATTTCCTTAAACATTGTTCGCATTTTTGTTTGTATCTTTTAGTTAATCCGAAATAATGGTTGTTCTCTAAATAAATCATAATGTCTGCTTCTTCTCCTATTTCGTTTGTGCTTATTGTCTCCTTTGTTAGAGAATTTGTTATTTCATATGTCTTTCCTGCCTTTATCAAAGTATTAAGGATTTTTACGGCGGTAGAGAATGGTATAGGACAATCATTAGAAAGATTAAATTGTTCTGTAATATCATTACATCTTTTTCTGTTAATAAGTGGCATATTAAGAATGTCTTTACAGAGAAAGAATAAACAATTATTATTTTTGCTAGCGGGGGATAATAATATACTTTCTTCCAATATCGTTTTTTTAAACTTGTTTTTTCCTTCATAACAACCTCCTCCGTTTTCTTGAACTACTACTACCTTAGCGTATTCAATGATTCGGTCATAACCTAGTCCAGACGCTTCAATATTGCTTATGTTAAACTCATTCAACATTTCAATAAAATAGTCATAGTTTTTTATTTGAAACGAATTAAATGTTTTCTTTTTATAATATCTGTTTAATTCTTCGTGGTCGGTTATGTATGTTATAGTAATATGAACATCAGCATTTCCTGTCATACCATTTCTTTTCGCATCTAATAGTATAGGAAGTAGAACCTCTCGCTCTAATGCGTCAGTATCATAAAAGTTTATATCTAATCCTTGCTTCTCGTATGTAAGAGAGTTTAATCTATTGTCTCGCCTAGATTTTAACTCTACTACTTTAAATTCCCTTTTGTTTTCTCTTGTTGTAGTTTTCTTCAAATTCGCCCTTACCTTCGCTAGTTCTAAATTTTCCTTCGTTGGTCTGGGCGGTAATGGTGGTGGCATATTTTACTTTTATATTAGTGAGGATATAAAAATAATGAAAATAAATTAAATTGTTTTACCTTTATATATATATATATATAAATTGTCTTACCTTTAACATGAAATTCATTTTATAAAAAATCATTTTTCGTTTTTTTGTTTTTTTAATACTTCTCTCGCCTTCATTTCTTCATATTCCTTAAGTTTTCTATTTCGTACTTTTAATTGCTCCTTCCTCTTTTGATTAATTTCATCCTTATTTCTTTTGTAATATGCTAGCGCCTTTTCGGAGTTAGCCTTTCGTTTGTCCTCAGGTGTGAGAT
>WBZZ01001749.1:132500-152500 GCA_019918135.1 Paulinella micropora
CAACCTACGGTAATTCAAAGATACATCGTTTTTAATGAGATACCACCGCGTACTTGATATGGTATGTCACCACCCTAAGTTAGACTGAGTGCGCGTCGTATAGCACGGCGAGCGTGTCTATTTGCCTGTCTGCCGTAACTGCTTACACGTATTTCCTCACAATAAATTGTCTTGGTAGACCACAACATAGCACAGTTTTTTTGTCCCAACGCAAACGAGCGTTGTACGCCTCCCCAGGTTGGTCGGGAATGTTCGCCATCTGCGAAAGACACCCGTCACGGAGAGCCACACAGGAGTTTATCCATTTGCCTCAACCAACCATCACGACCTCTGTGGGCTCGTACGTTTTGGCGTCCCTTGGCTGCGCCAGTCTAGCTGCTCGCTCCGACTTATACAGTGTTGTTTGTTTTGGGAAAACATCCATCCAAATGCAAGTATTTCTCACAATTGCAACTCCCCAAATACTCCTGACCCCCCCCCTGCCTGCGCGCGAAAAAAAATGCTCACGGCGTACTTCTCTAGATCCGTCTAGCGCCAGCAGACTCTGGTAACCTACTTGGCCGTGGGCTGGGATGCCACACTGAAGTAAGCAAGAACGAAAAAAAAAAAAAATGGGGGGGGGGGGGAGAGAGAGAGATAGAGAGAGAGAGGGAGAGAGAGATAATAAAGGCGTCAGGTTGAGAAAAAGGCATCAGGTTGAGAAAAGAGAGAGAAAGAAAGGCGTCAGGTTGAGAAACGAGAGAGAGAGAGAGATAAAGGCGTCAGGTTGAGAAGAGAGAGAGAGAGAGAGAGAGAGAGAAAGGCGTTAGGTTGAGAAAAGAGAGAAAGAGAGAGAGAAAGAGAGAGAGAAAGAGAGAGAGAAAGAGAGAGAGAGAGAGAGACAGAGAGAGAGATAGAGAGAGAAGTAGTATAATATCGTTTTTTTAAGGTCGTTTTTCGTGCCTTAAAACGACGCTTTTAAAAACGATTCGCCCTTCCTATTGATTTGGCGCAAAATCAATACGAGAGCACAAATCACCCAAAAGAGCACCACCGCACGAGCGCCTAGTTGAATAAAGAAAAAATAAACTACGACCTAAAAAAACCCTTATTTTAATAACCAAAGTCCATTTTGAAAAAAAAATAAACTTATCTTACATCTCAAGTGGGACAACCCAATTGATAGACCCTTCATCACCGCCAACCTTCTTCGTCAAGGCTGACAGCGAAGGAAAGATGAGAATTTCCTCCTCTTCCTTACCAAGAGAAGCAAAAAAGAAATTTTTCTTCCTTGGGTTTTTCATGGTTTCGTCTCTCTCAACCCAAGCAAACGAATAATTATCAGTTCTCTGCACGGGGTTGCGAACAAAATATTTTCGTTCAGCGTGAAAAGAAGTTATATTTTCCTTTCCTAGCCGAGCGAATTCCTTAGGAACCCTCACTAGTTTGGGGTTTTTCATTTCATAAGGTGCTTTTTCTTCAACTTCGCCCCACGACTTCCAAAAACCTACATACACATTATCATTAAAGACAAACAATTGAGATTATGGACTTACCAGCGGTGGCAGGAGCAGGAGTTGGATTGATGTTCATATCACCAACTCCTTCAACCAATTCGTCAGGCTCCCCCATTGTCTATTACACACACAAAAAAGCATGTGTAATAGAAATTCCTTTGAATTAGGGTGGGGTGTTAAACCCCTTGGTTTTTAAGAAAACCATTGGACACGAAGTCTTTTTAATCCGAGTTGCTATCTGCACTCTCGGTTCTATAGACTCTATGCATGTTTCTATTGTGGTCTCGTTTAATATTAATGCTATCATTTACGTGCTCGTTAATACCATCGCTTGAATATTTGTTAAACGAAGCATTAAACGATAAATGCTCGTTCTCAATACCAGCAATAATATTATTCATGACGATTGCGGAAAGTTGTCCACGATTATCTTTTTTCCATCTATAGAAATTATCTAATTCTTTACTTTTTTTCTGCTCCAATCTTTTCTTTCTCAAGCGAATAAGTTTATCCTCCTCTACTTCATTATTTTCAATACTTAATTGTCGCAACATATCATTAACTGCATCAAGTTTTACTATGTCTGGTTGTTTCTTTTCAACTAGACGAGCAATTTCTTTGTCTATTTTAGAAATTCTTTCTTCGCATATTATTTTATCCTTATTTAGTCTATCCTTACTTGTTCTACGAATTTCGTATTCCTCCAACCAATCTGATTTAGTTTTGGTTCTGCTTGGAATTAAGCCCATCTTTTTTGCGACACTGTGACAAAAAAGCGAAATTCTGTCGCAGAGGTTGCGACACTGCGACACCGCCGTGTTTTGGTGTCGCATGGTGATATTCCGGAAATAGAATTTTCTAGAATTTAACGCGTGGCTGATAACACTTCAAATACTTTTTTTTCTGTATCACTGGCAGGTTCACGTGGATGGCGGACTAACGGGTTCAACGTAATCATTGAAATTTTAGGTCGCGGGTTCAATTCCGAAGGATGTCCGCTTTCTGTACGTATTTGAACCTTTTTACTTTTTTCGTCCGTATCAATTACTTCAAATACCATTTTCCCTGTATCACTGGTAGGCTTATTTAGCAGACAAGACTAATGGGTTCGGTGTAGTCATTGAGATTTTCGGTTGCGGGTTCAATTCCGAAGGATGTTGAGTCGGCTAAATATATGCCTTTTATTTTTTTTGCTTATAAATCTAATATTACCTTTGCCTTTTTTTCTCGCTTACTACTCCTGATATTCTCTGGTTGAATGTCTTCCCTTTTAAGTAGTTCTTTTGTCTTTTTTTCTTTAATAACTTCTTTGGTCTGCTCCTTCATATCTTTTTCTTCATCAACAGGTTTAATAAAATCAGTTTTTAATAAATCACGTGGACTTACTAACTCATCGTTATTTAATATGATTTTAAACCCCTTTCGCCCCTTGACTTTATAAATAATCTTGCTGAAAGTCTTACCGCCTTTGGAAAAAACATTTCTTTTGTTTTCCTTTCTTACGCTATCGCCAACATTAAATTCATCAATTAAATTATCACGTGTGATTTTCTGTTTATTTTTGTCTCTTCTAGCAAAGACATCCACAGGTTTGGCTTGAATTCCTCTATGAACTTTATGATTATAAGCATTAACCAAGTCTTGAATATAACTCACCCAGTCAAAATTTCTATTAGTTTCAAATAAAAGGTCAAGCCATCTCCTAATACTTCTTATCACTCTATCAACAACCGCAAGCGCTCTATGGTCGCCAACTTCAACGACATCGTGTTTAATTCCATTTTCAATAAAATAATCACGAGTAGCACCTTTATATTCTCCTCCGCTGTCAGTTGTAATTGACTTTGGTTTATAAGGTATAGATTTCAAAGCATAATATACTTCTTTCGCTGTTTTATTTTTTAGTGGAATGATTATTAAATATCTTGAATGGCAATCAATCCAAACAAGCATCCAAGCATAACCCTTATTTCCTTTCTTGTCCTTTATCTTACTCATATCCGCTAAGTCTAAGAAAACTTGGTCTAATGGTTTATCAACCCATATCGTGTTCCATATTTTTGGATTCTTTTTCTGGTGGTGAATTTCAAGGGCTTCTTCTTCTTTTGTTTTAACTACTTCTCCCGTTGGTGTGTCCTCAAGTTGACTATTACGATTTTAATTATTAATAATTGTATGTTTATGGTCTAAATCAGGCATATTATATACAATGAGATTTTCAAAATCCGATGTTAAGAATAAAAAATATAAAGTCATTAGTCCTAAAGGTAAGGTGATTAATTTTGGAGATACTAGATATGAACATTATAAAGACCGCATAGGGCTATATTCACATTTTAACCAATTAGATAAAGTAAGAAGAAAAAATTATATAAAAAGAGCAAAGGCTATACAAAATTCAAAAGGTGAATTAACTTATAATAATCCAGAGTATGCGAATTATTATTCTTATCACTATCTCTGGTAATATCTAAAATTTAAGAAACATCCGTGAGACATCATCACTTTTTTCTTTCTTAGCACCTGAAGACTGATTATATACTTTTACACTTACACTACTTGATTTCTTACCTTTTCTTTTCTTCGGTTTTGGTGTTTCTTCTTCACTACTCTCGCTTTCGCTTTCTTCACTTTCCTCAGGCTCAGGCTTCTTGCTCTTCTTCGCTCTCTTAGTCTCCGCTTTCGCTCTTTTGATTTTCATCTTAGCCATCTTTTCGGCGATGATATCAGTGAAATCAACCTCATCTTCACTCTCACTCTTCTCCTCTGGACTATCATTATCATGTTCAGCAATAATATCCTTAGCCAAGTTCTTTTTTTCAATTTGTTTTATTCGTTCCTCCATATCTTCATCTTCTTGCTTTACAGCATTTCGGTATTGCGCCAAAACATTTTTAGCATGCTCCATCTTTCGTTGTTTCGCTTTCGCTTTTATTCCTTCCACAGCACTACCCCAATTCTTGCGACTCGCTTCGGGGGACGGCATTCTATACTAAGATTAATATATTTTAGTATTTTTAAAATTAAATAATATTTAATTACATAATATAACATGAGTCAATATAAATCCTTACTAGGTTTATCAGAAATCGCAGTTGATAGTCTAGACATAAAAAACTTAGACCTTACCAACACTAATATTATTGGTCTGAATACAGACAGAGTGCCAGAAGACGCCGACCCCGTAAATCTTTATTACACTGACGGCCGATTTGATGCGAGATTATCTACCAAATCAACAACAGACATTAAAGAAGGAAAAAATTTATACTATACAGACCAACGAGTAAGGGACAACGACGAAGTCAAAGCCTCAACTCAACACCGCTCTAATACAAGTAATCCGCACCAAACCAGTCTATACAATCTCATAGATACAAACATATCCGCACCAGTGGTTGGACAATACTTAACATATAATGATGTAGATGGTAAATGGAGAAATACAACCATCGGCTCAATTGATACACTCACAGATGTAGTCATAACAGCACCAATAGCGATGAATAGTTATCTTACATATAACTCAATCAACTGGGTAAATAAAACCTTTCCGATAAATGTTGATGAATTCGGCAACATTAGTATGGGCGGTAATTTGAATATAACGGGAGTTAATTTACTAAATACCAAAGATGTTGATACTTGGATATCAGAGCACGAAGACAATAATGATAAAGTGTCCGCGGATGGCTCAATTAATACACACAGCGATGTGTTAATTACAGGAACCAACTGCTCATTTATAGCACAGGGCAATGGAGAAATGTTGCTTCACCTTTTCTTAGATTGGACGGCCTCGCTATGATGTTTGGAAATTTAAATATGGGAGGATTTAACATAACAAATGTCGGTAATGTTGATGGTATTGATGTTTCTGCTCTTGATAGTGCTGTAGTTAAACTAACAGGAGACCAAACCATATCGGGAAACAAAATATTTACTACTTATTTGGGTATAAAAGATTCAAATCCATTAAATACAGGTAAGTTATTCTTCAACTATAATAATAACGCGGGCTCTATTTATTCGTCGGAGGCAGGTGGAGCAACGGGCTATCCATTATCTATTGTCGGTTCTTCCATAGTCTTCGCCCCAACAACAGGCGGTGGAATAACATTGACTGGCAATGTTTTTAATTTTAACAGCACAACAGCAATCAGCGGACTTCCAGCACCATTCTATGATGGCGACGCTTCAACGAAAGCATATACTGATACGAAACTGGCAAAGGACGGCACAACGGCTATGACGGACAGTTTAAATATGGGTGGTTTTGCTATTACAAATGTTGGTAATGTTGATGGTATTGATGTTTCTGCCCTTGATACTTCTGTGGTCAAACTAACAGGAGACCAAACCATAGCGGGGACAAAGTCATTTAGTAATGAAATCAAAGCAAATGCGGGGATAACAACAACAACATTAACAACAAGCGACAATGTGGTAGTAGGTGCTGGAAAAAGTGTTTTCATAAATAGAAGTGCTCTCGCCAACAATAAACTGGTTTTGTACGATAACGGATCAAATTCAACGACTGGATTTTATGGTTTAGGTATTGCTAGTAATACATTGATTTATAATGTTAATGCTTTTGGTGATAGCCACGTGTTTTATTACTCTGGGATAAATGAACTATTTAGAATTGCTAATGCTGGAATTACTGCTTCAAAGGCAATAACGGCAAATGCTGGAGTATCAACAACCACATTAACGGCAAGTGGGGCGATAACAGCGAATGGCGGACTAAATATGGGAAACCAAAGTATAACAAATGTGAATCTGGTTGATGGTGTGGATGTTTCTGTTCTTGATAGTTCGGCAGTTAAAACCTCAGGAAACCAAACAATAGCAGGAATCAAGACATTTAGCAGTGCCCTTGAAATAACTGGAAATTCAACGAATGCGACAACAAAAGGAACATTCGTGGTTTTTAACTCCACAGCCAATATAGGAACTATCGGATGCATTGATATGGGCACGGGCGTAAATTATAACTTTGAAATAAATGCGAAAAAAATAAGTTTCATTATTGATGGGGCGATTGTCGGTTGGGTAAATGCTTCGGGGCTAGATTGTAATAGTAGCAAAATAGCGAACCTTGGAACTCCAACATTAGCGACGGACGGAGCGACAAAAGGGTATGCGGACACATTCGACGGGCAAAATGTAAAACTAACAGGAGACCAAACAATAACGGGAATTAAAACATTCAATGGAACGAGAACAGAGATAAAATATCTAACTCTAACAAACACTGCGGATTTTAATAATGTGGATATCACTAATGGAGGAAATATAACATATAATGGGGCGAGGATATTAAACCAAAATGGAGGAGATATATTCTTTTCACAGACATCGGGAGATTACCAGTATTTTTTATTTACTCTAAATACCGCTACAAGCGGAACCGCAAACCAACGAGGTTATGTATTTACGAATGTAGCATCTGATGTAAAAGGGGCGGGACTTTATATTTCAAAACTTTTGGATAATAAAAGTGCTTCGTCTGACATTGTCCGTTTTAACAATGCTGGCGGTATGCGGTTTTATGGTGCCTTAGATATGAACTCAAACAATATAACAAATGGTGGAACAATAACGGGAACAACAATTACTTCAACCGCTGGTATATCAACGACGACACTAACCGCAAGTGGATTAATAACGGCAAACGCGAGTATATCAACAACAACAACGGCAACCGCAAGTGGATTGATAACGGCAAATGCTGGAATATCAACAACAACGGCAACAGCAAGTGGATTAATATCAGCAAATGCTGGGATTACATACACTGGCACACTAACGTCAGCAACAAATACAAGCGGGGCGAAAATAGGAGTTCAGGGAATAACAGACGGAACAAATGCAAAAGGAATATTTCTATGGGATACGACTAATACGAGTTGGGGAATTTATGCGGCATCTGGTGGGGCTCTAAATACTAGAAGTTTGGCAAATGGTTTGGCGGTTTCAGGAAATGATTTTAGTTCGTATAGTTTTCGTTTTAGAGTGGCTAATGATGCTACGATGGGTTTTGTGTGGGAGAATTCTGCGGAACAATTGTTAATGTCATTAAACGGAGCAAACGGGACATTATGGACAAAAGGATTGATTACGGCAAATGCGGGAATTACATACACAGGCACACTAACAACGGCATCAGCATCAACTAATGGGGCGAAAATAGCAATTCAAGGACAAACAGACGGGACAAATGCGAGAGGAATATTTATGTGGGACATTGGAGATTCAAACTGGGGGATTTATATGAGCCAGTCTGGGGCAAATAAATCATTAAGTGGAGGAACAGCACCAGCAGGAGGAGGTGGAGGATTAACTTCTTATTCTATTAGATTTAGAGTGAATGGTTCTTCAACGAGTGGGTTCATATGGGAGAATAATTCAAATACTGCTTTAATGTCATTAAGAGCGAGCGATGGACAATTATGGGTATTGTCTAATCCAATTCAATATTCAGACAGGAGAAAAAAAGAAGATATAAAGGAATGCTTAGGCTTAGATTTTATTAATAAGTTAAATCCAGTCTGCTATCGTATGATTGATGACAACAAGAAATGTAGGACTGGCTTAATAGCACAGGAATTAGAAGAAATACTAACAGAAATGGATATACTAGATTTTGGCGGTTTTATAAAAGAAACAATTATGGTTCCGTGTCCAAAGCAAAGAAAAGAATACGAATTGAAAGGTGTGAGTGTTAATCCAGAAGATGTTAAATGTATTGATAGTGGTGATGTCGGTTATGGTATAGGTTATTCAGAGTTTATCGCACCATTAATTAAGGCCGTTCAACAATTATCAGAAAAGATAGTTAATTTAGAAAAAGAAAATAATAATCTCATGAATATACTACAAGAAATTAGAGAAAATGTCAAATAATACGACTAGACTTCACAGACCCCCACCTATTATGGATATGGATGGCGAACTAACTCCAGAATTAAAGTCCCGTGTTCTTGAAGTAGAACTAAAGACTGAGGAGAAAAAAATAGAGCACGAATTGGAAGATAACTGGAATTGTTGTTGTATAAAAAACAGACCGACAGACAGCCGACTTATTAAATACTTATTTCAAATGGGTGTCATCATTGCCATTATAACCCTTTGTATCGTGAGGCTATCTGAAAAGAACTTGCCGTGCGAGGTTGCTAATACTTATGTCGGTATCCTAACATTGCTTATAGGTATTTGCCTTCCATCACCTTCTAGCTCAAAGAAATGATATTTATCAACTTCACTCTCATTCGCTTCGCTCATTCTCGTTTGTTGATAAACATCGTCTCCCATTTTTTAATTTTTTTTGTCTGTTTTCGATGTTTGAGAATAAACGGGAGTGCGACAGCACGAGAGTGAAATTCTCAAATATCACATTTATATATATGTGTCATATACCATCTATTATCACCAGCACACATTAAAGGCAAAGCCTCATCAAAACTACGACACATATTATTTCCGTTATTTATGAAAACACACTTAAACCCTGTATCTACCCCTTGCTTTATACAATAAGCACAACTCTCATTTTTTTATCACTGACCCGTGAGTAAAAGTCGCAGGCAGTCCGCGAAAATATTTTTGTTATTAAAAAGTTTATGAGTAGTAATATAACCATTTGTTTTTGACGTGTCAAAACAAAATGACTGACTATAAATACCAAAAGATTATTTTTCTAAGCAATGATTTTGCTGGAGGAAGCAAAACATTTAATAAAAATATCCAAATGTCATTCACACCCACCAAAATGAATGTTAAGTTTATCCACTATATGAACGACCAAACAGAGACAAAAACCAGAATTCTTTATATGGACAGAATTGGATATATCGGAACATTTGCGGATAGTAATATAGCAAACATTTCAAACCTCAGTTATAATTTGGGTGTAGTGGGTTGGACGGACGGACAATATACATTTAAAGTCCTTGAAACTGACAGCGGAAATATTGACACAGGAAATTTAGCGGGAAGAATTGTTGTATGCCTAGAATTCGTTGGGTAATAATATACAATGGAGAAGATTAACAACGTCAAAGTTAAGCCTGTGAAGCAGGATGGAAACGGAGACAAAAAGGCCAAGGGTTATAAATTATTCAATGAGCCTTATGCCAATATATTTCTACTTGCTAGAAAAAAGAGCGGTAAGACGACAGCAGAAAAACCCGCATTGTCATTATTGCTTCAACAATACACAAGGATTACATTTATAAAGCAATGGTTAAGCACTTTAAGAACAGAGGCAACCCGATGGCAATATATATCTTTCTCAAATCAGACGGGGTGAATGTGATAGACTACGAACTTGACAAACGGAACAAACCAGACGAAGAACAAGAAGGAGAAATCAAAGATGAAGTGGAAATAGAGAAACCACAATTTTTATACTTTGGAAAAGAAAAGAAACAGATAAAGGAGGCACCAAAAGAACGACCCAGCAAGTATATTTCGCCAGAGGTTGTTTTTGTTTTGGATGATTTAGGTAGCGGATTAAGAGACAAGTCCGTAAGTGATTTGTTAAAAAAGAACAGACACTATAAATCAAAGGTGATTATGTCAAGCCAGTATTTGAACGACCTACGGCCAGAAGCCATTAAGCAGTTAGATTATTTGTTAATCTTTCCGAGTCAGTCTCAGGACAAAATGGAACTCGTGTATAAACACTTAGACTTATCTTTTGACTTTGATTACTTTCTTCAAAAGTATCACGAAGCAACAAAGGAACGATTTAATTTTCTTTATGTTTCAAGTGTTGATGATGAATTACGCAAAAACTTTGCCTATCGGTTGAAGTAAAAAAAATAAAAATTATAATTTTATAATTATTTTTCTGTATAATATATGCCAGTATCACCAGTGATAATTTCACAACCATCAGGATATAACATCGGATACAATCCATCAATGCCACAGAAGGGAGGAAAAAAGAAAACTAAGAAGAAGGGATGTGGTCAAAAGGGAGGAAAGATTACTGGGCAAAGGTCGGAAAAACGGCCTTGGCTGTTAATAAATTCCTTCGCGATAACAAGATTATTTCAAAGACCGCTAATGCCCTTGGCGATGTCGGGGTTCCATATGCGTCTCGTATTGGTTCTACTGCTGCAAAACTTGGGTATGGTAAGCAACGAGGAGGTGCTGTAAAGTTCAGATAAAACGTGTTTCATTAAAATATTTTGTTTCTAGAAATATTTTTTTGATAATATAATGGGTTCGGCTAAGACTAATAAGAAAAAGGCTAAGGTAAGACCCCCTCGAGTGTATAGAAACAAAAACGGGAGGCCGTATATTATCCAGAAGGGCAAAAAATATTATCTTAATTTTGGTAAGAAAACAAATGATTTAAGCACATTACAAATTGTTAAACTTTTTATGAAATATATTGGTAATAAGCCAAAGTCGCAAAGGGCTAGTCGGAAGCCAAGGGAAAAAATAATCAAATCTGATTTCAATCGTCTTGAACACGAGAACCGAAACCAGATACAAAGCAACTTACAAAAGAAATATGAGTTAATACATGACGAGGAAGCAAAGGAAAAAAAGAAAAGGGATGAGACAGAAGAAGAAAAGAAAAGGCTAGAACGAAAAGATGTAGCAGATGCTAAGGAAAGGCAGGATGAGTTAGCAAGGATACACCGCAATGAACTATCCGATATCAAGGAACGACAAGAACAAAAAGACAGAGAACTAAGAAGGGAGCAAAAACTCATAGATGATGTAAAATATGAAGAAGACAGAAAAAATAGAATACAAGCATTACCACCGCCACCGCAATATCAATATATTATGCCACCGCAATATGGACAGCCACAAGCCCCGCCATTAGGAGCACCACAACAAGCGCCGCCATTAGGAGCACCACCACAAGCACCGCCATTAGGAGCACCACCACAAGCACCGCCATTAAATAATTTAGAAAATGAAACACCATTAAAAACAAAAGAGAAATATGAGGAAGAAAAAAAGCAAAAGCAGAAAGATATTGAAACACTGAAATTAGCGGGATATACAGATAAGTTCATAAAAAAGATGAGTCGTAAAGACTTACAAAAAGCCAGTCAAGATATTCAGATGGCTATAGCCACAGCAACGTCTTTAGAAGAACAGAAAAAATTAGCAGAAGAATATAAAGAAAAACTTGAAAAGGAAGAAAAGAAAGCAGAAGAAAAGGGTAAGCATTTTGAACATTTACAAATTAATCAATTTTTAATATCAGCATTTTCAAAAACTTATCACCCAAACATTACTATAAAAGAGTTAGCACAGGCTTTAAAAAAGAGACTAGATAGTGATGGACATAAAAAATTAAATTACAAAGACACTTCAAAGTGGATTATTGACATGATTAAAAGGTTTAATATTGATGTTGGAAATGAAAAGGAAAACGTAAAAAGAAAAGTGGCGGATTATGCTAGATATGAAAAGTTTATGGGCATTAGTGAGCAAAAAGGTACTGGAGGGGATTTCACCCCCTACCATACCCCCAAGCGTCGCGTAGACACTGGAGCGAAGACATTAGAAGAATTAATTGATAAGGTATTTTCAGTAGCGAAAATAAAAAAAACTTAGCCCGCAAAGATTGGAAACACACAATGAACAAACATGATTTTGTAAATACTCTAACGAACAAAATGACTATAGACCCAAATGTAGATAAACAAGTTTCAACAGATTTGAATATTGACGAGGGAATGCCACAACAACTACCACTACCATTAGAGCCAAAGCAACCATAGCCACAGCAACCAGAGCCACAAACAGAGCCTGAGCAACAGCAAGAGGAACCACAACCACAGCAACAAGAACAGCCAGTGGATGATGTTTATCAACAAACGGGAATGAGCAAAGCGAATGAGAGTGAAGTTGATAAATATCGCGGTTTGATGACTAATGAAATGGACGACATAATGAAAAAATATGGATGGTATCTCGGAGCAATAGCCAGCGATGAAATCTACAAACTAAATCCGGAAAAAAGAAAGCGATACGGATTTGTTATGAATTTAGATAATCACAAACAAGCGGGGTCTCATTGGATTGCTATATGGGTAAGTCTGGATAAAGACAGAAGTGTTGAAGTCTATGACCCATTAGCGCTTTACCAACCAACGAAAGACTTTCAACAACAAATGAAACAACTAATTGACCGAAGCCATCCCGATAGTTATTTATTAATGAAGGTCAATCAAGTAAAGCAACAATCAAACACCTCAGACACGTGCGGATGGCACTCAATGAGGTTTTTAATGGAGCGAGCGAAAGGCAACCGATTTAAGTTTAGTTCGGGTTTCACAGACTTAAAAGAAGAAGAAGCAGAAAAATTAAAAGCACAGAATGGTTATGGGTTTGACACCTATTTGTAAATTCACACTCTCGTTGCTACCGCAACTCTCGTGTGTTTTACAAACTTCATTTTGAAAAAATATATTTAATAATATAGGAAAACGATTTTCTAAATTATCTCAAACGAGTTTGAGATTTACGAAAAGCGTAGCGAAAGTTGGAATTTAGAAAATCAATGGAATACAAAGGCGGGCGAAGTAGCGGTATCTATTACATAAATAGTAAAAATACAATAACTGGCACAGATAGCGACATCACTCACGAAGTCAATTTGAAGGGGCTAGACAATCCCACACATTGTAAAATACTTCATATTTATGTGCCGAAGTCGTATTACTCTGTGGCTTCACCATATAATACTTTTACTCTTAGCGAAGACGGGTATGAGGCTTTAATTACGATACCTGAGGGAAACTACACAATGAACAACTTAAAAAATAAGTTGTCAGAGGTGCTAACCGCGGACAGCCCAAATAATATACTTACTTATGTTGTATCCAGTAATAATACCAACATAGAACCAGAGGATGGCAAATTAACATTCAGTGTGTCAGAGAATAAGGGAATTCAACCGCGATTTATATTTGATAGTGATACCCGTATTCACGAGGTAATGGGGTTTGATAGAAATTCAACATATTTCTTTGCTAATGATTTTATTAAATCACCAAATGTAATTATTTTAACTGGTGAAAAGACTCTGTATCTTCAATCGGACTTAGTTGGTGAAGGAGATAATCACGTGCTACAAGAAATATACACTGCCAACGAAATTCCTTTTGGTGCCGTTATATACGACGGAAGTGGGTCAGAGTATGGTAAGAAATTATCAACCAGTTCAAATAATGTATTTAGGTTTTATCTTACAGACGAAAACGATCAGGCTATAAATCTTAATGGTTTGGGAGTCGTTATGACATTATTAATTTACAGAGAAACTAATTATTTTAATTTATTTACATCATTTTTTAATTTGTTAAAGGTGAGGTAATGATATTTGAAAATCCACACTCCCGCTAACGCTCCCGTGTGTTTTTCAAACATCGATTGTAAGTAAGTTAATATCAATTATTTATTTTTTTAAAAAATAAAATAGATGTTTTAGAATAAACGAGAGTGCGACAGCACGAAGTGCAATTCTAAAATATCAAAAGAAAAATGCCAACTCAACACGGAGGCGAATTGGATTTCAGCAAGACTGACTACATCAGTGCTTCGTATCGTTTGAATAAACTCGCTCCACGTGAGGGCTCTGGAACCTTTGAAGTCACCACTGCTGGTGGACAAGAACGATCATTTGACCTTATCTCTAGGCCTTTTAATCTCGCTCGGTCTTATTTGAGTTTTACTTATACTATGAGAGCATCGGGTGCCAACACTTATGCTAGAATTTTTATGGACTGCCTTTCACAAATTAGCCAGATACAACTTCAGACCCGTAGCGGTGTTTATCTGTGCGACCTTAACCATCTCAGAATGGTAACTAAGATGCTGTGGAAACCAGAAATGAGTTTGAAGGATTCTTAGACCTTCCTAACCACGGCGATGCTAGTGGTTGGGGGTGTATGCTCCAAAAGTGTAATGCTAACGGCTTGATTAACATTAGTGCTGTTGAAGCAACTAGAACCGACTTTCGTGCTGTGACAGATCTTGGTGATAACGTAGCAGCACGAACTCTCGCTCTATTGCGTGAGCCAGTGATTTCTGCTCGTCGTCATGATGATGCTGCTCTAACGACTGGAGTTGGAGCACTATCCGCCGTAAATGTTAATTACAATGAGGCGAAGTATCTTGCGGGAAGTGGAGCGAATGCCGCTTTGGCTATTAATGTTAAAATTCCTTTGGGTATGATTATTAACACTATTTTCGCACTTGATAAGACTATTATCTTTCCAGAGATTTTGACTATGCGGATTGTGTGGGGTGCTACTGACAGAACCGGTTATACGGTGACGAATGGTGCTGCTACTGCTATTAGCACTGCTTATCTTGCCGCGCTAAATGCTACCATGCCTATGGCTGTATCTGCTGATGTCACCAATCTTGCCTTGTTTCTTGCGGTTGAAACGAACCCTGATGTCATTCAATCAATCCAGCAGAAGATTGCTAGCCCCGAAGGCATGAACTTCAATATTGATTATCCCTATGTTTATAAGAATACTACACAAGCAAGCACAAGCCAAAACATTATTATGCGATTTGACAGAGGCCATGGTTGCCGTTTGAAAAAGATTTATCACTCTGTTTTTAACACAGAAGAAAGAAAGAACACAGCCTATGATAACGATAATCGTGGCGCTACTAAGGTTGTTAATTTTTACACTACTCTGGATGGTTCCCGCCAGCAAGAATTCAACATTGACACTGCGAGCGAAGAAGACTATATGTACTTGAAGCCAAAGGTTGAGGGTTCGGCCTTGTTGAATAACGATGTGTATAAATACAATTGGTTCTGGGTTGATGCTTGGGATAATACCGCCCGCTATGGAGCAAAGACCAAAATGAAATCAGCGGTTTAAGTCTTGATACTGAGCGACGATGGGAGTTTATTGCGACCACCGCGAATGCCGCCTACAACCATTACACCGTGGCCATTACTCAGCGAGAGGTTCAGGTTAAGGCAAATATGATTACGATCTCGTAACTCCGCCAGTGAGGTAATATGTGATTATTAATTTTGATAGTTAATTTATTTTTTTTGATACAATATAGGAATGCCCCACCAGAGAAATTTAATCGCAGAAAATCCTGACGGCGAATTTATAAACGTCAGTGTTGGATATGATGGTAATATTGAAACAAATAATTCAAAAACCGCTTTTGGCGAAGCAGTAGTAGGTCAATTAATGCCAGTTTTACAGGAAATCTTTCCATATACCATTAATACTAGGATATGGACAAAAACAGAAACAAAATCGTCCGTGTCATTTTTGAATAATATGGCTGAATTGAAAACTCAAGCGGATGCGACGGCTGATGCTAGACTGGTAAGTAAAAGGAGAATAAAATATAGAACTGGAACAGGTGTCCTAGCCCGATTTACTGCTCTATGGACAACGGATGATACAAAAGATTACTATTCATTTATTGGAATAGGAAATGACCTTAACGATGGATTTTATTTTTACAAAAATCAAGCAGGAATGAATATTGCACATTGTGCGGGAGGTGCTGTAGATTATATTGACCAAGAAGACTGGGACGACCCTTGCAATGGACATTATGCTATGCCTTTATTAAATTGGGACAAAGGAAATGTATTTCAAATTCAATTTCAGTATCTTGGGTTTGGTGCTATTAAGTTTTATATTGAAAATCCCATAACAGGATTATTTCAATTAGTTCATATGATTGAGTATGCGAATGCTAATAATGGTGTAAGCCTGCGAAATACAACATTACCTTTTACGGCAGTAATGAGAAATGATGCAAAGACTGGAATACAATCACTTAAAACAGCGAGTGCTAGTTTATTCATTGAGGGCTCAAATACTATTAATACCAGCATAACGAATACGGCGGAAGGGACTGAAGCAGGTAATATAACTGAAAGCCCCATTTTGAGTATCAGGAATAAAGCGCTATTCAATAATAGCCTAACCAACTATTCAAATGTCTTTCCTTCCTTGGTAAGTATTACAAATGAAGATACTAAGTCAAATGTTGTCAGAATGATATTGAATGGGACGCTAACAGGGGCTGGTTTTGCTGATGTTGATGCCACAACTTCAATCGTAGATACAGACACAAAAGCGACGGCCATCGCCAACGGAACGACAATTTTTAAGATTTATGTTAATGCTGGCTCTACTCAACAGATTAATCTCAGAACCTACGATATTCAATTAACGCCTAGCGATATTTTAACATTCACACAAAAGGCAGTGTCGGCAGGTAGTGGTGGTAATATTAATGTTATCGCTAACTTTATAGAATACCACTAGATATTTACAAATCCGCACTTTCGCTACGCTTTCGTGCGGTTTGTAAACATCGTAAAATTGAAAAAAAATAATATACGGAAAAGCGATGTTTGAAAAACACGCGAGAGTGCGAAGCACGTAAGCGTGGATTTTCAAATATCAGAGATATTTTTTTAGCGCATCTTTGTTATTAAAATAAGGTTGTTGAATTAAATATTCAAGGTATGGTTTGTCAATCTTAGCGACATCTTCAATTTTCATTTTTTTATACTTACCATATTGAAGAACAACATCTTTCTTTAATATACATCCTTCTTCTGTACATGTAGCATTCACCATCTCTTCGCCGACATTAGCCTTTATTTCAGTAATCCCCGTTTCTTTTAAATCAGCAGTCGTAAAAGGAGTGCTCTGCTCTTCGTCCAACACGTTTTCTAAAGGAATTACTATTTTAACATTATCATCCCTTGGTTTATATTGCTCATAGAAAGAAACAATGTCGGGTTTAGTCCATTTAATAGTGGGTTTCTTAATTTCGCTGTCAAGGTTCCATTTTTCAATTTCATTCAAGTAGTCTTGCTTGGTGTTGAGTTCGCTCATGATATATATACTTCAAAATAATTTTATTAAATGTATTTTTTTACTTCACTTTTAATGTCAGTAAATTTATCAAACCAAGGCTGTTTCATAACCCATTCAAGATATGGTTTGTCAATTGTAGCAACATCTTGAATTTTCTTACCTTTATACTTACCAAATGGAAAAGTATCGGATGGCTTTCCTTCTCTATTTTTTTCAATTGCATTTATTTGGTCTTGAATCACCTTTTGAATATCTTTTAATGTGAAGGTTTCATTTTTTGTTTCAAGTGAGAGTTGTTCAAACTTCTTGCATAGTCTGGTAAGGGTAGTCATAGTATAGTATATGGTATATATTTAATAGAAAAAAATTAATTAATTGATATTTATCAACTTCATTGATAAACGTCTTTAATCTAGGAGCGGATATGGAATCCTTGTGGGATACTATCATTTTTGTTGATAAACTCGCGTCCGCACCATTTATTCTCATTAACTTTCTTTTTTATGTTTGTAGTATGAACTATGCTGAAATGGTTAATGTTTTGCTGTTTGCTATTTCGTGATAAATGAATTTTCTTCATTTGAAAATCTCTAACATTTTCAATGCTTTCACCTAAATCCATCTTTTCATATACTTCTGGATTTAACCCTTTGAATTCAACCCCTTACCTCTAAGGTGGTAGTATCTCTTTTTTACTCCTTCGTTTTCATAGCATTCAATTATATGAACACCTTTGTCTTTATGTTTCAAATCATTCTTAGTAAGGTAAGGGAGAAATGCTTCATTCGTTGTAAATTCTAACATATACAATTTAGGAGCAATCCATATTCCTCTTATTATCTTACAGCAATCTCCTAAGTCATCCGTTATTCCTCCGAGAGATTTATCACCAAGCCTTTTGATTAGTTTGGCGAACCTAACATGCAACACTAGACTGTCGGTATCGGTGTAATAGAAATCAGCCTCTATGTCTTTATTTGGATTAGCATCTTTTATGTAGTTATACATAATTCGCCTGCTATATGCTAGAATAAATGCTCCGTAGTGAGAAGGTTTGGTTATGCTTTCTTCAATTATTTCTTCCTTTCTGGGCATTCCAGATACGTGCCAAAGTTTGTTTCCGTCTTTATCTTTGAATTCAACCACATCAGATATATAATTTTTCGTCCAAAATTTCCAATACTCCTCATTTGATTTAATATATTCTGCTTCTGTTGGGATAGGTCGTTGTATCATCTTTCCGTATAACGAATTCATAAATAGTTTGGCTAATAAATATTGCGGTGTGCCTTTTTCGCTATTTTCTTTCGCCTTAAACATTTCTAATATATATTCTTTGAATACTGGTTCTTCCTCTTCTGTATAGTATCCTTTATGAATTGTTATATCGTAGCCCTCCTTAATCATATCTTCGATATCAACACTTGTAGCCATTGGTCTTTCATATCGGCTAAATTCCACTTTAATGAGCCCATTTTATTTCTCTGTCCTATTCTTGAATGTAATATGTCTTTTGGTGAGATATAATCAACATTGTAAATACCGATAGGAAGATTATTATAATCAAATGGTGCGATAGCCAGTTTAATTTCTCCAACCATAAATAAATTAAGCATCGCTGTTGGGTATAAAGATACGACATCCGCATCAACTAAATAATCGGTTAATTCGTCAAATGTGATTTTCCCTGCTAAGTACTCATTGTATTGTTTTGAAATAAATCTTTTTTTGCTTGGATATGTTCTTGCTCCAATAACCGCTTTTCTAAACGCTTTCTCTTGTTCAATAGTTGGGAGTCTTACATCGTGCTTACCATCAATCATTTTCTTCCAGATATTGAAAGCAAGGCTTGAAGTTGAAATGTATGAAGTTAAATTCACTGAGTGTTTTTCAAATATCTCTGTGTTTATTTTGTCATATAACTCTTTTAACCCCATAACATCACACTTCAAATATTCAAGACACTTATTTCTTAATTCTTCGCTCATTGTTTCCCAAGTAGATGCCTTGTCGTGGTCAAAATCTCCTTTAAGAGTTTTACATTTCATATTTTCTAAGTTTTCTTTTAACGTCCCCTGAGTATGCTTACACATATCCCACATTTTAATATTTTCAAATTGTAAAGAGATTATTGAGCCGTTATTAATCATATGTGATTTTGGTTTGATACCTCTTCTTATTAATTCCTGTTTAATAAAGTAGTGGTCAAAGTTCGCCCCGTTAAACCCATTCACATATAAAATTGGTGGTTCTTCGTCTTTGTTTCTCTTCTTTCTTACTCCTGCTACTTTCTTGACTGGAATATCTCCGACGCGTCGGGGATATGGTTGTTGTTTGTTAGCCCATTCTACTGCTAACTTTCTTCCTCTCTCTAAGACTAAATCCAGATATTTAGAAATACAATCAATACCAGCATAATATTTAAATCCTTCCGTCCCTTGAGTATATCCGACTATATAGCAGTCATGAATATCAAAGCCGTCAGCAAGAGTGTTATTTCTAAAAGTTTCAAGGTCATAATGAAGAAGTTCATCTTTATTATTATATTTTTCTTTATGAGCCTTCGTTATTAGATGTCTCTTTCCATTCTTTAATATTTCTCTATTCGCATAATTTATCATTTTTGGATTAC
>WBZZ01001749.1:160000-174022 GCA_019918135.1 Paulinella micropora
GAGAATAAAGATTAAAACCCGGGATTTATAATCACAAAATCATGATTAAGTCTTGGGTCCAAGATAAAAATTTAAAACTCGTGACTTTAAATCTTGAGTCCATGACCTAAAATCCTGATACTAAGATTTAAGAAAATAATCTTGGGAACGTGATTTAAATCTTGGAAACAAGGCGTAAAATCTTGGGAACCTTTGGTTTCTTAAGTCACTATCCCGTGATTAAAAATCATAATTACAAGATTTTTTATCCTGATTTCGTGAAAAAAATTATTAAAGCAATGATTTTAAATCTTGTTATCAAGATAAATTATCTTGGCTTCAAGATTTTCTAATCTTGATATCAATCACAGGTCCGAGATTTTAAATCACAGTCCGAAACGTGATTTTTAATCTTGGAATAACAATCTCGGACACAAGATTTTAAATCACAGGTCCGAGATTTTTATACCGGGTTCAAGATTGCAATCACAGTCCAAGATCATAAATCACGGGTCCGACCCATTTTCCCGGAATTAAGTTTAATGGGTGCCTTCCGGGATTTTTAGGATGTTTTCCAAGATTTGAAGGTCGTCCGAGATTTTTTTGTCCCGGTAGTGTCCTCCTCTACAAAAGAGAGGAAACTAGTATGGCGGAAAATATAATAGACTGTCAGAGCCAAGCAACAAAAGGGAAACAGAAATCCATTCCCCGATATCACCCCTAACGATAATATTATCCTGCTTAAAAAAGTACAGGTTATGAATCGTAATATTATCGTTTTCAACCGGCTCAAAAGTATATAAATAAAAACATATATAAGTACATCTTGACAAGATATAGCTCATCTATACATCACTGTGTATAGGGGTATAAGAAAAGATCGCATATTTACCTATCTGCGCCTACACGGTCAAAAAGAATGAAAAGTCAACGGTAGTGATTTTGGCCGGTCGTTAAAGTGTGTTAAAATCCCCGAAGATAGCTCGTTAAAAAGTCGGTAATACAACAAAACACAAATCCCCAAAGGAGAATGATGTCTCGTTATATTAGCTCAGTGAAACCGAACAAAAGAAAGCGCAACAGACCAAGGTTAAAATGGCATTAGGTCAAATCCTGCCAAACGATATTGAAATAATGGAAAGAAACTAGGTGCACCTGACACAAAAAAGCGTACTTTTTACCTGCTATCCGGGGGGTGATGCCTACAGTACCCCTTCCCATTTTTATGACGGAAATATGCAATATTTTCGCATATAATTGCTGATTTCTTTTCTGCACCAACGCTACGGGGTGTTGCCACGAAGAAGGAGAATCAAAGATCATGGGTCGAGGCAGCACCATCATTTGCGTTTGCAATGAACTGTCTACCCTCTACGGCGTTAGGAGGCTCGAAGAGCTCAATCTCGCCATATCAGTTAGTATATGGGCGTGAGCCTGATATCCCGACTTCGCTCCTTCACCCAAAAGACACTTGGGCGGATGCGGATGAGTTGTTTGGGATGAGACTTAGAGTGAAGATGGAGGCGGAACAAATAGTCAGTGCGCATAGAGAGGCGGAGCGCCGAAAGACTGATGCTGAAGGGGTGCGACAAGCGCACTTGGATCAGATCAAGTTCCAGGTCGGGGATATTGTACTATTGTACCATCCTCAAGTCCCGAAAGGAGTCAGCTCTAAGCTGTTCACTCACTGGAAAGGACCTTATCAGATTATGGAACAGACGGGACCTCTGAATTACAAGATCAGGGGTAGAGGGAAGGTGCAAATTGTGAATGTAAGAAGGCTGATTAAGTATGATCCCTTCTTACTGGAAGATGAATCCGTTGAGGAGGCGTTAAAACGGATGAAGGATGATTTCAAAGAGGTGCCGCCCATCCACAAGGAGGCTGGCATAGACCAAGACGATGCTTATCGGGCACCGATAGCTGAGAAGGAGGAGAGTGAGGTGGACAGCAAGGAGAAGACTGACCGCATAAGCGCGGTGGGGACTCAGTCTAAGTCTCCGCGAGAGCATAGCGGAAAGAAGGAGAAGATCACAGAGGCGCAGCTAAGGAGAGCGCGGAACGATCTTATCAACGACCAACCGAGGAAGGCGATGAGGTCGATGAGATCAAAGGACGTCCACCAGGAGGAGGAGGGGACGGACACTGACCCAAACGCGGGCAACGTTGAGATTGTCCATGAGCGATGGAAGGAAGGCGATGCGATAGCAACCATCGCATGGGTGAAAAATGCTTTCTATCTGATGAGACCAGCGGAACAACATGTCGCTGATGACACTCTCTCAGACTTATACTTGATGCGGGTCGTGGCGGTCCCACGACAGATGCGTGTCACACGGACACTCAAAATATCATCAGCCGCAAAGATAGTACAACCGATACTCCAGTTCTGGAGAAGTATGGACCCGGTTGAGGATCCAAAGGCAAGACATTATCTGCCAGTATATAAAGACGCAAAAAGTCTCGAGACATGGGATGATACAATTACTCCCAGATACAAGGATTACACTGCGTGGACCATTCAGACACTGCCAAGAGGAGTGCTTGATGTCCCTTTTGAATTATCGTTGGGCGGAATCCCTAATAAGATCTGGGACATTCTCGAACAGTCAAAGTTCGATCTGACTTTTGTTGGTGGTCCTCCACCAGGCAAAGAAATCCGCGCCAGACGACGAAGGCAGTGACAAAGAAACTATTTTTCTTTATGCGTCTCAAATAAACTGATTGATTGCCCACGGCGTATCATGATTTGATCATGCATCATCAGTTATCAATATGAATATTAAAAAGACTCAGTGATATAACTTGGCATTCGATCGCAACATACGAGTGCGAAAGGTCGATCGACGATGATACTACACCGTATACGGGGATCGCTAGTGTATTGAGCGATGGTGTTCCCGGGTATGACCCTTTCCAAGTCCTGGGATGATGTTCTCGAAAATGAAATGTTCTCTGAAACTTTCATTAAATTATTTTTTACGATAGATTATATACTGTCGTACCTGAGCACGGTCAATCTCTACTTGTGTCGGTATATCGCAGGGTCGGGTACATACACCTCGACTTCGGATATAGCTATTAGGACTGGCCCCCTAATACTATATCATAGGATATCCGCCTTATACAAGGGTATGCAATTAAAAAAGACAATGTACTTACGATCTCCCTGTGAATAATAATAATAATAATGATAATGATAAGAAGAAGAAGGAGATCAAAGGGGGAATCGTACTACAGCACCACGTTGCTTGTATTTTTTATTAATAGTACGTTTGTTCTTGACATACTGCAGAAAAAAAATTTTGAGGGGAAGGAGTTTAAAATGTACAAGAAAGGCTAGAGAATCCGCTTTGACGTGGCGTATGAGGATATATTTATCGTCTTTTAGCGTCTATCCGTGGGTCGATGCGCTGTCTGGCATGACTCCATAGCGCATACTATTTGCAGAAAGAAATCAGAAGGTGTATGACGAAAATGCTATTTCCGTCATAAAATCGGGAGGGGGTACTGTAGGCATCACCCCCGGATAGCCGGTAAAAAGTACCTTTTCCTGGTGACAGGTGCACCAGCTTGTTTTTCAGTATTATTTGTCCGGATTTGGACCTGATGCCATTTTATTCCTGGTCTGTTGCCGTTTTCCTTTTTGGCTTCACTGAGCTAATACAACGAGACATCATTCTCATTCTTGACTTTTTACGAGCTATCGTTGGGGGCATTACATTTGGAGTCCACATCACTAGGGTGATTTCTTTCTGCTTTGCCACACAGGCAACAGAGTGAATTTTCACTGACCTGTCTCACACGGGGACGTCAGACGAAAACAAATACTCCAACACAGCTCCCTCATAACTCTTTCACAAAACAAATAATTTGATTGGTCTCAAGCAGGTGTCTCGTACCCTCTAGCCCAATCAGTATCTGTGTGCTCACAAGGAGACATCAGGTACAAACTCTCTGTCGTTCTTGCTGTTCTCACACAGAGACCAAGAAGAAGGAGGTGGACAGAAGAGTGAAGGAACACACACAAAACACAAACAAGCATAGGGACAGGAGCACAACACTTTACCCTTCTAGTTTGTGCATTTATCTGCATTATCTCACACATACGTCAGAGTATTTTTGCAAATCTCTGATCGTTTTCTAAAGGTAGGTCTGAGAACCTATCCGACCGACTGTCGACTTCTCAAGGAGAGCTTTTCTAGCTTCTCTATTACTATCTGTGTGTAGGTCCAAGTGCCTCATACTAGATACAATATAGAAAAGAAGGAGGAGAAAGTAATCTGAGTAAGGAGAACAAGAAATCGGAGAAAGTCTCAAAGACTATTTTTCCTAAACAAAAACAAACATACAAACAGTGTTTCATAGAGGACAGGGAATCTTATCCTACCCTCTCTATTAGTTTCTCTCTTCACTAGTCAATCGACTGAAGGAGGAACAGAACACAAACGAACAAAAACCAAACATAGGAGCTGACACTGTCCTCCTGTTGATCACTACTACGACATCATGTCGACAGAGACCGCCGAAGTGAGTGAATTCTCGGAGGCAGATCAAAGAAGAGAAGAAGAAGAAGCAGGAGGAGGAGGAGGAGGAAGAGGATTGAATGAAGGAGGAGGAGGAGGATTGAATGAAGGAGGAGGAGATGAAGGAGTAGGAGGAGGAGTAGAAGAGGGTGGGATGATGAAGGAGGATTTGAACAAGAAGAGACGGGAGGAGGAGGAGCATATGGTAATCCCTTACCACCTGCCTACACGGGAGGAGGAGGACGAAAAATGATCGACTTGATTCATAGTGATGGAGAGGAGATCACAGTGGAGGAACAACAGTGGGTGCAAGACCACTATGACCTCACTAAAGAAGAGTTTGATAACAAGATGGGGGTAGAGAAGGATACCTATGTGTGGATCCCTCAGGATCAAAGAAGAGAGAAAAGTCGTGCTAAAAAGGATGTCTATATCCTATTATCAAACACAGCACAGCTCCTCGGCAAACTGGTCTCTGATCCAGAAGAGAGAAAGAAGATACAGCATATCAAGTTTGGGGACACACACACCCACCTTGAATTACTCGATGCTATCTTTGGGGTGTACACTCAAACCCTGATTTGGGAACGTACATACGGCCCACGATGTGAGGGTTACCTCCAGTACACAAACCCAAGAGCAACGGCCAGATTCCTCGCGACTGGTCAGGAGGCAGTCGATGTAACAAAAATGAAGACCAATCTGGGTTCGAAAAACTCGAGTGGCGTATTTCATTTTTTACGATGGAAATGAAGGCCTTGGAGGAGGGGAAGGCAGAGATGGAAAAAAGCATTAAGGCAGCAGGAGAAACTCATCCTGTGATTGATGAGTTAGAGAAGACCGACAGAGTTCTGACCAAGATCAGACTGTTGATGGGTGCGTTACTGCACAAGGAGGCATGGAAGAGATGGATTCCTACCAAGGATCACTCTGTCCTTAAATCACTTAGTAACGCACCACCGGTCGCCAACAAAGCAGGTGTTGACCAATATGTGGGGAAATATAATTTTCTCAGATCTGCTTCTGAATTGGTGGCCTTTATCACTCATGCTCAAAAGCTGGTGATATCTGAGAAGAAGAAGGCGAAAGAGAATGAGGAGTTCGAGAAGACGATGAGACTGGAAAGAATGAAAGCAAAAGTGAGTGGTGCAAAGACACACCCTCCGACATATTTGACCCCACCAGCTCCTGCCCCACCAGCCCCTGCACCCTCGGGCTCAACTACGGTGGTGGTCACAAACACGGAGAAGAAGGACAGACAGAACATCATAAATGCCTTCAAGGGGAAGAAAGGAGGAGTGGCAAGTCTCATGCTATATGCCAAGACGAGCTCAGACAAAGACTCTGATGCTTCGCTTTTGAGCAAGCTCAAAGAGATCAATGCCTGCATGAAGGCTTTTCCTTGCGACGAAACGCAGGAATACGAGGCCCTTGTTACTGTTTTTGACCAATCTCTAGTCTCGGAGGGATTTTATCTGACACAGTACAAGTTTTTGAGAAAGAAGGAGGAGATTAAGAGAAACAATGCAACTGGCCTAGACGCTCAGTGTGAACTGGCGGTGGCCACACTCATTTCATATTTTCAATCTCATGGATACCAGCATCTCTGCACTGGTACTCTCATAGGATTTGAAATCTTTGAGACAGTGGCGATGAGTTTGAGGAGTGCTGTTGGCTTGGCGGCGACCCTTACGGAGGTAGTTTCCTCCTATGGGCTATTCTATGGCCGCAAGTCGATCATCCTCTATTTCTTTTCGGCGTTACACACAGTTAACCCGAGTAAGCTTACTCAGCTCATACAACAATGCTCGACGTTTAGCTCAGTCAAGTCCAAGAACTTCCTCGAGACACACGTGTTCGAAAATACGGTTCAAAGCGTTGCTCCGTCAGCACTGTTTCAAGAAGTGATGAGTGCATGCTCAAACATGGACTCGCTCACGGAGGCACATACGGCACAGGCAGGCGGTGTACCTGTTGGCGCACAAGCCACTTACACAAACAGAGTTGCCGGTTGGAAGAGACAGAGAGAGCCAGACCTGAAGACCGCATGTTGGAGGTGGTTCGCGGGCTTGCAGTGTAAGGCACAGATGGAGAACAGAGACTGCTCTTTCAATCATGATAGGCAGAACCCAACAGCAAGGGCAAATTTTCTGAGCAGGACGGAAGGCAAGGAACCGGGCCTTTTCAATATGCTTCAGATTGCCGCTGTGAACGAAGGTTGGTATGCCAATATGTGTGATGATGAGGAGTTACGAGAGGCAATCATTACCTACATGAAGAGGATGAAGGAGAAGAAAGAGGAAAGGGAGAGACAAAAGAACTTAAAGGCCTCTCAAAGAGGACGAGAAGGAGGAGCAGGAGCAGGAGGACGAGGAGGAGGAGGAGGAGGACGAGGACGAGGAACATGGAGAGGAGCCTCGAGGTGGCAGGGAACCCCTCAGAGAGGAAGAGGAGGAGGTCGGGGATATACCCCTTATGGAGGGAGAGCTGTTCGAGCTCCAGCCCCCCCACCCAGAGGAGGAGGCTCGTGGGCAAGCTCCAACCCAAATTTCGGTCGAGCTCAGGCCTGCAACACTGCCTCGGAGACCGATACGTCATCCTACCCGGACACTACTCAAGGTAATCGTTTCGAGGTGGTGGAATGACTGGAGGGGGAAGAAGAGAGGAAGGAGAAGACTGTGAAGTTTAACCCTAAAGTCACAGTGCTTTCTAATGCTGTTGTGCAGACTGGGCCAACGCTTCCTCTATGTGAAAACAAAGATGTGGGTACACAGAGACTGCAGCCCCAAGGTAGTCTCATACCCGTTCATACAGCACGGTTACCAATGATAACTGATGCAAATAGGAAGGCGAGACTTGCGATGGAGGCGAGGAGGCCAATGGCAGACGTATCGCCTCGGCCAAGCAAACAACCACGAACAGACTCAATGTCTACGGTCGCGGCGGGTGGCGAGCAAAAAGACAATGTGTGTACTCAAGTACCACAAGACAATGTCGCTCAAATAGTAAATGCACCAGTACCGCAGAATAATAAAAATGTTAATGAGGTGAAGCAGGCGGAGAAGAAGGAGGAGTTGAAAAACTTAGAGACAAGACTCCAAAATTTGGGACGTAAAGTTCTTGTTCTCGCAGCCAATATACACAGGCCCGATGCTCTGTGTTATACGGAACTTTATTGTGAAACATTGAAGACAATATTAAAAGTTGGTAATGATACGATGGCGAATATTAATATTGTCGGCCGGAAGTTTTTTAATCGATACCGGGACTGGGTGGACGGAAATATGAAAAAGTCAACGGGCACTCTCAAAGGAGTGAGCAGCCGGACGGATATCACGGGAATCATCACACTGACCTTTAAATTGAAATCCGCACGAGTATACCGTATGGACCTCTATGTCGTCCCCGGTTACCACGGGTCAATATTACTATCGTATGACCAATTGGCTACGATGGGGGCTGTGATTGATTGCGCCGCACGGCGAGTGATATATGGAGTAAAAAGAGGAGAAGAGAACGATATTGATCCCTTCAACGCTACTGACTCTTATGAGGCTTATGAGCTGAGTCTAGCGACGGATCACAAAAAGATGGCCATCGCACATGAGGCACTTGAGGTGTACGTTCACCCCCATGTCGTAAGACCGGATGAACTGTCCTGGACCGACAATTGGGAATCCCAAGTGTGCACTGTCACAGTTCCGACATGCCATTGGGACAAAAAGTCTATTGATGACTTAATCGAGAAGCGAAAGGAGGAGATTATATGTGTCGCACAAAGAAGCCCGTCGTTGGCGAGATTCGCGGAAGGAGTAGGAACAGATGTCCATATTACTAACGGATACTGTTTCCATGCGAAAGTAGGAGAAGAAAAAAGGGAGGAGTTTGTACCAAGGAGAACGGGGCGAATCCCGGATACTCCACCAGAAACTATTAAAAGTTTTATTACTGATTTCTGGGGTGACGAGCCCACGTGGCCGCGTTCAATGTCTGAAGTGAAGAAATGCTTACGGACTTTGTTCGAAAATAATAAGCCGTATACTATTATCCTGCCATATAATCAGAAGGCAATATGGGCGCAGGAAATAAGGGACCGGCTTATTGATCATCCTATACCGGTACCCTCTCGCAAGCAACAGCTAGTGGTGGCTTGTCGTATGGGAACTCGTGAGCAGAGCAGTGCATACAAGCGGAAGCTCAGAGACCTCGACAAGTTGAAATTGATACCGCAAGCATTCACATGCTTTGATGGTTTTTACACCCGTAAAGCTCCTTTACAATACGCGAGACTCATTGACATGCTGGTGGAGCTCGGTAAAGATGATGAGCCGGACACGGTCACGTATGAAAAGACGGGCCTAGACGATGTCTCGGAAGAGGACTTAGGCTTGGAGGAGGACAGAGAACCCCTCAAGCAGCATAAGCAGATGTCTGATGAAGATTTTCAAGAGGCGGCGCGGAAAATATTGGAAGAAGGAGTAGGCACGGAGAAGGAGAAGGAGCTTTTAAAAGCCAAATTAGAGGCGAACAAGGAAATTTTTGACCCTCCACATGCAGGTGGTGTCAAGCCTGAAGATTTCACTGCGGTTATTTACAAAATACCGGGTGCGGAGCCGTCACCGGCACCACGAAGGGCGAATTTGAGTATACATGAGGCGAAGATAGCGGAGGAGCTAGCAAGACAGCTGCTCAATGAGGACTTTATTGAGAGATCAACATCCTCAATAGTCTCACAACCGAGAATAGTGCCGAAGCCAGGAGGAGAATGGCGCCTGACAGTTAACTATGCTCGTGTTAACAAGGTGCTGGAGGAAGAGAGAAATCCTCTCCCGACATTAGAAGAAGGAAGGTGAGTACTGCGGAATGCAAAATTCTATTCGGTCATTGACCTTAAGAATGGCTTCTGGCAGATACCACTGGAGGAAAAGTCCAGATGGCTGACGGCGTTTGTGGTGGGTATGGAAATATACCAATGGAAAGTGCTTCCGATGGGCCTCAAGCAAGCCCCAGGACTTTTCCAGAAGGCGATGCAGAAGATGTTGAGCAGTCAGTACGATGATTTGTCTGACGGTGGCTTTATGAGAAGGCGGGGACAGAAGGCGGGAGAATATGCATTTTGCTATATCGATGACATTATCGTATACTCTAACACAATGGAGGAGCATATCGATCATTTGTCCGATATATTCAGGCGCATCGGAGCTTTTGGCCTGAAGTGCAATCTAAAGAAGTGTCAACTTGCCAAGACGAGTGTGACATACTTAGGGTACGAGATCTCCCATAATCGAGTCTCGATATCCAAAGAGAAGAGGGAGGATATTATGAATCGACCGATACCGAAGAACCGCACTGAATTGCACTCATTCCTTGCGATGGCGCAATACTATAGCCAGTTTATACCCGATTGGGGTGCAACACGGGCTAAAGTGGAGAAAATGATAGATTTTGGAGACTTTGAGAAGTGGGACGAAGAGGCTTTGCAAGCGTTTCATGCGCTCAAAGATCTCATTTACAAAGACCCGAAAGACGGAGGACTGGTGTTAACGATGCCCGACTTTACGAAACAATTCGTAGTCGATACAGACGCATCTAAGTTTGCGATTGGGGCTGTATTACAACAAGAGGATGAGGAGAAGAAATTACGCCCAATCATGTTTATTAGTAGGAAGTTGTGTGCGGCGGAGAGAAACTATTGCACAAGGCAAAGAGAGGCGTTGGCGGTAGTATGGGCCCTCAAGAGGCTCAGAGAGTATTTGTGGGGAGGACCTCAATTTACTGTCAGAACTGATCATCATAACCTGTTATGGTTGATGAATCATGAACAGACGGGACGGCTGGCGCGGTGGCAAGCGTTCTTGTCTTGTTTCGATTTTACAATGGTCCATCTACCGGGAAAGCGAAATGTGGTCGCTGATAGCCTCTCTAGGTAGAGTTTAACTCAGAAGTATCGGCGTTGGTGTCCACGGTGGAGATGGAAGACTTGTCCACTGACAAGGTGTATGAGGTCAGCCACATTGAGGCGATGGAGATGGCGAGTGGAGTCCGATATGACCGCACAGGTCTACGGTACAGTCCACAAGGCCCGGATCACGGGATATGTTGTGAGCTACATACCCAGGAGGACGCTGAGTGGTCCTATGAGGTATATGAGAATGCGAAGGCGAACATAAGAGAGGAAGAGGAGACGCAGGAAGTTTATGCGGAGCCTCCTCAAGAGCGGAGAAGTGACCTAGACGATGACCCGGAAAGAATCGGGGTACGGCTAGAAGATGGTACTATCCATATAGCCTCGCCTACCGCATGGAGGCAACAACAGGCTCAAGATCCGGAGTTTAAAGAACTGATACAGTTATATCAGAACCCGGATGAGCTACGGATGACGAAAGCGATCAAAGATCAGATGAAGGAGATGGGATGGAGAGATGGTCTACTGTGGTACAAGGGCCTTCACGGTCGCTATGCGTCACAGCCGGACAAATGGTCCCTTTGGGTACCGGAGAGTCTGAGACGATTTATATTTGTCGCAGCCCACAATTGCCCACTTTTGGCGCATCCGGGTCGACAACGAACTCATATGTTCGTAGCGAGGCGATTCTGGTGGAAGAAGATGAAGGAGGAGATAGATCAGGCGGTGGATGCATGCATCCCGTGCAAGATAAACAAAACACCACTGAAGGCAAATTTCGGCCTGATTGGCGAATTTCCTCTTCATGCGGGGATGTTTGAGTTTATACACATTGATCATGTGGGACCTTTCCCAGAATCGAAGGATGGTTACAAATACCTCCTTACGGCTATTGACAGAGCCACCAACTATGTGTGGATCATCCCTGTCAAAGACGTTACCGGCAAGACGACGGCCGAGGCGCTGATCGATAGGATCATCTCACAGATCGGAGTACCAAGAAAGATATGTTCTGATCGAGGCTCGGACTTTAATAACGAGGTCATCGACAAACTATCTAAGTATTACGGGATGAAATGGCAATATGTTACTGCCTATAACCCGCGAGCAAATGGGAAAATCGAGCGGGTACACAGACCCCTCAAAGCCTCGCTAAAGATGTATTGCACGAAGAAGGAGAATCAAAGAGCATGGGTCGAGGCAGCACCATCATTTGCGTTTGCAATGAACTGTCTACCCTCTACGGCGTTAGGAGGCTCGAAGAGCTCAATCTCGCCATATCAGTTAGTATATGGGCGTGAGCCTGATATCCCGACTTCGCTCCTTCACCCAAAAGACACTTGGGCGGATGCGGATGAGTTGTTTGGGATGAGACTTAGAGTGAAGATGGAGGCGGAACAAATAGTCAGGGCGCATAGAGAGGCGGAGCGCCGAAAGACTGATGCTGAAGGGGTGCGACAAGCGCACTTGGATCAGATCAAGTTCCAGGTCGGGGATATTGTACTATTGTACCATCCTCAAGTCCCGAAGGGAGTCAGCTCTAAGCTGTTCACTCACTGGAAAGGACCTTATCAGATTATGGAACAGACGGGACCTCTGAATTACAAGATCAGGGGTAGAGGGAAGGTGCAAATTGTGAATGTAAGAAGGCTGATTAAGTATGATCCCTTCTTACTGGAAGATGAATCCGTTGAGGAGGCGTTAAAACGGATGAAGGATGATTTCAAAGAGGTGCCGCCCATCCACAAGGAGGCTGGCATAGACCAAGACGATGCTTATCGGGCACCGATAGCTGAGAAGGAGGAGAGTGAGGTGGACAGCAAGGAGAAGACTGACCGCATAAGCGCGGTGGGGACTCAGTCCAAGTCTCCGCGAGAGCATAGCGGAAAGAAGGAGAAGATCACAGAGGCGCAGCTAAGGAGAGCGCGGAATGATCTTATCAACGACCAACCGAGGAAGGCGATGAGGTCGATGAGATCAAAGGACGTCCACCAGGAGGAGGAGGGGACGGACACTGACCCAAACGCGGGCAACGTTGAGATTGTCCATGAGCGATGGAAGGAAGGCGATGCGATAGCAACCATCGCATGGGTGAAAAATGTTTTCTATCTGATGAGACCAGCGGAACAACATGTCGCTGATGACACTCTCTCAGACTTATACTTGATGCGGGTCGTGGCGGTCCCACGACAGATGCGTGTCACACGGACACTCAAAATATCATCAGCCGCAAAGATAGTACAACCGATACTCCAGTTCTGGAGAAGTATGGACCCGGTTGAGGATCCAAAGGCAAGACATTATCTGCCAGTATATAAAGACGCAAAAAGTCTCGAGACATGGGATGATACAATTACTCCCAGAGACAAGGATTACACTGCGTGGACCATTCAGACACTGCCAAGAGGAGTGCTTGATGTCCCTTTTGAATTATCGTTGGGCGGAATCCCTAATAAGATCTGGGACATTCTCGAACAGTCAAAGTTCGATCTGACTTTTGTTGGTGGTCCTCCACCAGGCAAAGAAATCCGCGCCAGACGACGAAGGCAGTGACAAAGAAACTATTTTTCTTTATGCGTCTCAAATAAACTGATTGATTGCCCACGGCGTATCATGATTTGATCATGCATCATCAGTTATCAATATGAATATTAAAAAGACTCAGTGATATAACTTGGCATTCGATCGCAACATACGAGTGCGAAAGGTCGATCGACGATGATACTACACCGTATACGGGGATCGCTAGTGTATTGAGCGATGGTGTTCCCGGGTATGACCCTTTCCAAGTCCTGGGATGATGTTCTCGAAAATGAAATGTTCTCTGAAACTTTCATTAAATTATTTTTTACGATAGATTATATACTGTCGTACCTGAGCACGGTCAATCTCTACTTGTGTCGGTATATCGCAGGGTCGGGTACATACACCTCGACTTCGGATATAGCTATTAGGACTGGCCCCCTAATACTATATCATAGGATATCCGCCTTATACAAGGGTATGTCATTAAAAAAGACAATGTACTTACGATCTCCCTGTGAATAATAATAATAATAATGATAATGATAAGAAGAAGAAGGAGATCAAAGGGGGAATCGTACTACAGCACCACGTTGCTTGTATTTTTTATTAATAGTACGTTTGTTCTTGACATACTGCCGAAAAAAAAAAAATTGAGGGGAAGGAGTTCAAAATTTACAAGAAAGGCTAGAGAATCCGCTTTGACGTGCCGTATGAGGATATATTTATCGTCTTTTAGCGTCTATCCGTGGGTCGATGCGCTGTGTGGCATGACTCCATAGCGCATACTATTTGCAGAAAGAAATCAGAAGGTGTATGACGAAAATGCTATTTCCGTCATAAAATCGGGAGGGGGTACTGTAGGCATCACCCCCGGATAGCCGGTAAAAAATACCTTTTCCTGGTGACAGGTGCACCAGCTTGTTTTTCAGTATTATTTGTCCGGATTGGACCTGATGCCATTTTATTCCTGGTCTGTTGCCGTTTTCCTTTTTGGCTTCACTGAGCTAATACAACGAGACATCATTCTCATTCTTGAGGACTGTGTTTGGTTGTATTACCGACTTTTTACGAGCTATCGTTGGGGGC
>WBZZ01001750.1:7500-45000 GCA_019918135.1 Paulinella micropora
TATGTTGTACATTTAATTATAAGCATACATAGAAAGATATTATATAAAAATTTATTGAAGAGCATACAGGGAACAGATGAAAACTGACTTTGATTTTTGGTCATCACAAGCACCATTTTTTCAGGTGGCAAGGTGGCCAGTTTTTCCCGGTGGGGGGTGTGCAAATTAGTTGGGAAAAAAGGGTGGGCGACGGGAATTTGATTGGTTTGAAGTCAGTTTTGACTATTTTTCAATGAGGTTTTTGTAATTTGTTATTCCATCACTTTCTTTATGAACATGTATAATTTTTATTAAATAAAATTACATATTGCATTCTAATTTTTTTTTTGAATTCTACCGACCACTTTTATACGGGAGAACCTACATATGCTGAAATAAATCTATTTATTTATGAAAAACTTAGTTAATACAGTAAATAAGTTCGCAATGAAGTTGACAACCCAAACTAGTCTATATTTTCCAATCCTACGCGACAGCGCACAGGTTGCAAGTGAATTATCGTTCAAGTATCATTCCGACTCAGATCATAAGTTCCTCCTCCAGCATATCCGACTCAGATTCCTCCTCCAGCTTATGAAGAAGGTCGCTGGCATCCGGTGGCTTCAAGACGCCGCCGCAGTTGTTGCCGTTGCCATCAACTTGAACTTGTAGGTCAAACGAATCCACCAACACTTCGAATGCGTCGAATTGTACTTCGAACAGTTCGTACCGAGGATCAGTAGTGCCTTCTTCTCCCAGAAGCTCTAGCGGAAGATTGACCCCGTTGCGTCGATCTCGATATTGGCGTCTCAAGACATAAGATGGTGCGAACGATCTTTTGACGAATTCTTCATTGGTCATGGACTTTGGCACAGGTTGCAAATCTGTTATTCTATAGATGTGGACGACGATCTTGGATCTAGTTGCCACTTGTTTTGGATCAGAGTGAACTAAAACTTCCACCGTCTTGCCCAGGTATGCTGGCAGCGTCCAGTTAGGATGTGCAGACATATTCAAAGCTAACATGAAGCCAAAGCAAGCCAAGCGCTGGCGTGTCCCTCTCTTGCAAGCAGAAGTTGGTGTGCTTTAGCTTTGTGGGGTTCTCCATCAAATTCCTCAACATGAGGTGTTCATCGAAAGGAAAGAAGGTGCCAGGTGCAATTGCGGGTCGACTATAGCTATCCTCTGCATTATGATCAAGTTGAGGTTCCTTCTTGACCACCACCACTGCTGCCGGTCGAGAATCCGTGTGGCCTGTCTCCTTCTTGATGAGAGCGTGCGTTTGTTGAGTTACAGTTGCTGTTTCAGAATCTCCCTTTTCCATCTTGCTGGAACTCGACTGAGTCTCCTTTTTGATGACAGCCACCTGCTGAGTCTCCTTCTTTTCTTTCTTGCCATTGCCAGAGCGCGATGCAAGGACGTGATAACGTTCTTCATTCTCATCCTCTGAGAATCCCCAAGTACACTGGCTGTCGGAGTCCGAATCCACCCAGATCACCGTGCGCTTCTTGACCTGGTCCACGGCTGAAGTCGTGGGAGTCTTGGATGGTGCTGCTGGCTGCTGCATCATAGCTTTTTGCTCTTTGGTGGGCGTCTGCAGATCGCAATCATCACTTGCTTGGTTGGTGAGCATAGTGTAGGCAGCCATTGGTTGTAGCAAGTCCGGTACGTCTGGGTGTTCCAGGTGCTGCTTGCGACGTTTGCCAAGTTGCGAAATAGATCGTGCTCGGTTGGGCGATAACTTGGGTGATAACATCAGATCCTCATAAAGGCTCTGGTAGTAGCTCTTGTCGACGGCTGCCTCTTGGTTGGGAGCTCTGAACTTGTCGACCAATGTTTGTAGCTCGAGTCCTTCCAGTTTGAAGCGTTGGTATCCTTGTTGATCAAGCTCTGCCCGTCTGGCCTTCGCAGCTGAAGTGAACAACTCCCTCCCTTCCTTGTCGTTGACGACGAGTTTGGAGTGGTCGCCGCGCCAGGCAGACTCAACGTTCTCTTCTCCCACCTTGAGATGTAAAAACTGTTGCACTTTCTCGTTCATGGCGGCACTGTAGCGTACAGGATCAGCACGGGACAAGATTTCGCGTTTCTTGAGAAGATGATTACCCTTTTCGCGCAGGTATTTTCAAGAAAAATACCAGCCCGAAAAGGGTCTTTTAGGACCAAAAATCACCATCATAAGAAATAATTAAGAAATCAAGAGGAAATCAAAAAGGAAGCGAAAAGGAAGAAGGAACATAAATTATTTTACATTTATAAAAATATTATTACATAATTATAAAAGATGACGATGACATTACAACAGCAAGCAGAAAAAGAAATGAAGGAAGCATACAACAAGCATTTTCCAGAAGCAAATGCCGATGACCTTTCTTTTAGAAATTCACGAGAGAGCAAATGATTGATAGATATAGAAAAGCACACGAGTTCTGGGATAAGCAAGCATATGAAATAATAAATGGTGGAAAGAATACGATGAAGGAACTATACAAAATGAAAATTTGTATCCAAGCAAAAGAACAACTAAATATGAGAATGGCTATACATAATATATAATTAATTATTCTACATTTATAAAAATATATCAACTATAATATACAACGAAGGAGGATGCCAAGACCAAAAATTTACGAAGGAGAAGCAAGACGAAAGAGAAATAACGAGAAGGCTCTCGCATACTACTACCGCCACCAAGAAAGGTTGAAGGAGGAAAGAAAAGAAAAAGCATTAAAGCAAAAGCAAGAACTCAAAAGCATAGAGGAATACAAAAAGAAGATACAAGAGCTGGAAGATAAATTAAGTAAAGTAGCGGTTTAAGTTCTAATAATTTTTTTTAATCTGGTAAAAATATTTTTCATCTAAACAAATAGCTCCTATATAATAACGGTAAAAACATTAATTAATTATTTTTAGAAAAAGTATCTTACCTAATATATACATAACGGTAAAATGTCAAAACCACCACTACCACCAAGACCAAACAAGCAATATGTTCAACTTCTTCAAGCTAAGGCTAAGCTTAGAAAGGTTGAAACGAAAGATAAAAGAAACCGCCAGGACCTTTTATCTAACATCCGTAGTAATACGAGGGCAAATCTCCGCGAGGTTAAGACTAGGGAAGCGAAGAGGCGAGAGTTTAGAGCAAACGATTATGAAGTTAGGAGGGATAATCGGCTGAACTCTCTCACATTCAAATTTAGGGAGCTAGACATATTAAGCTTCTATGATACAGACACCTTGGAAGAGAAGGTATTGATACCCGCTATAAGATATGCCAGAAGGGAAGGTATGACCAACGATGCGGATGTCAATATATCTATAACATACTCCACCGCTCCTGCTAATGAACGATACGACCACTATTTAAAAAAGAAAAGTTTTAATTCATTTCAACTCCGCCAATACGATACTGTATTTATTGATGCTCTGAACGAGTTCAACATAAACAACATTGAAGCGAGCGAGAATGGATATGAAAGAAACATAAGATATGTGGAAATAACCATAGTTCAAGAAAACGGCGGAGGGTGCTATGAAGGAGTGAGAGATAAAAGAACTAAGGTTGAAGAAGGAGTAAGAATATCTCCACCAAGCAAAAACAACAACTGCTTATTCTTCTTGTGTAAGGATATTCTAAATATTCATCCGATGAACAAGAACCGCTGTAATATCGTCCGAGCTGAATTCAACCTTCCACCAAACTCGCCAATACCATTTTCAATAGCGGTTGAAATATTGAAAAAATATGTTAAGGAAGGGAAAACTTATGAAATAACTGACCATATTATGAAGCAGACATATAGCACAAACGAAGAAGGGCAAGAACCCGACAAACTAATCTTTTTGGAGAATAACCACTATTACGGATTAGTTAAGCAGTTCAAGAAGAGATGCGAGGACTGTCTGCGACCATATTTGAACAAACATAAATGTAATCTCAACAGGAAAAAATTTGCGGACATTATGTTGAAGAAGAATGGTAAAAGACACTTAATAACTAAGTTCCGCACGGAAGAAAAAATAAATAACGACCAAATTCTACATTACGATTTGGAAACATTTAGAAATACAAAAATCGCTGGCGGCTACGATATCCACGACTGCTACATAGTCGGATATACTCAGGGGTCTGAGGGTTTCAAATACATAGCTGGTAAAGATTGTATCAGTCAATTCGTAGACCTACTAATAGAGCGAGGCGAGAAGACAAAAGCAGGATGGGTGCCGAAATGTAAAAATGACAAACCGCCAGTTCTATATGTTAATGGTTTTAACGGAGCAAACTTTGACCACTACTTCATACACCAAGAATTAATTAAAAGGGGTATTAAGATTAAGTCTTCAAAAATCAATAACGGCTCTATTATCTGCTTAGAGTTTGAAAATGTTAAGATGTGGGATATGTGTAAGCATACACAAGGAAGTCTTAAAGCAAATCTTGAAAGTATGGGGTGTGAAATCCTCAAAGGCGACTTTGACCACAACCGGGCCAAAATGTGGGAGGATATGGACGACAAGACGAGGCAGGACTGTCTGGCTTATCTTAAAAACGATGTTATGGGTTTGAAAGAATTATACGATAAGTTAATCACAACGATATTTACAACTCATAAAGTCAATCTAACTTCATACATCTCAACTTCAAGTCTCGCTTTCAACATATGGAAGAAATATGTAGACGGTAAATATGAGGTGAGACTTCCAACGGTGGAGCAGGAAAGAGCATTTAGAAAAGCCATTATCGGCGGAAGGACTTACCCATCTAAGAGGCGGTTCATTTCTAAGCAGTATGAAAGATATTTGAAAAAAGAGATTACCTTTGACGAAATAATAGACTACCTCGTTGATGCGGATGTCGTATCTCTATATCCAACAGCGATGTTATTAGCTTTTATGGTTGGCGACATACTGGAAACAATCGGACCATTTGACCCGCGAAACCTTCAAATCGGTATTTATAACCTTGACTACATCTCACCCAAAAACATATTACATTCAAGGATTGGACAGCGAGACAAAATGGGCTCCCTTAAATGGCGGCTAGAAGATATGAAGGACCAATGGCTGACGAGTGTAGATATTGAGGATATGGTAGCCGAAGGATACGAAGTCCGCATTCATAAAGGATACTACACCGCCAAATCGGAATGTGTCTTTAAACAATACATAGACGATATGTTTAAGGCGAAGGAAAATGCTGAGAAAGGAAGCCCGCAATATCTGCTCGCCAAATTGTTTATGAATAGTCTATACGGTAAGATGATACAGAGACCGATACCTTCAATAACAACATATATACAAACTAATGAAGATTACTGGAAATTCTGGAATAGCAATCAAATAACTGACATTGTCAAATTTACGGACCAACAAGGAAAAGATTTATGGCACATATCGGGCCTTCCCCGCAATCCAATCTTATTAGAAAGTAGCATAACCAAACCTTCACACTATGGGGCATTCATTCTAGCATATAGCCGTCGCATTATGTTCAACTATATTAAGGAAGCAAACCCGAACAGAACCATTGAAGACGACTTTTACTACACCGACACAGACAGCTTACAAATCCACGCGAGATGTGCCAAGTATGTAAAGAATATGGGTAATAAGAAACTAGGTGGTATTGGAGACGATTTAGGCGATGGTTGTAAGATTATAAAAGGTGTGTGGATAGCACCGAAACTATATATGTTAGAATTCACGACAAAGGATGCCTTTACGGAAGGAATGACCAAGAACGACTTAAAGCATATTTCAAAAGGGGTTAAAATAGTGTCTGAAAACGGAGTTAAAAGATATTTCCATTTTAGGGGTAAAGGCTTAGATGCTAATCAGCTAAACTATGACACATTTGATAAGATGGACAAAGGCGGGTCAGTTGAAAATGTAAAGGATTTCCAAATGAAAAAAATACACATTGATAGAAACAGCAAACAACAACAAGTCCCACATTTTAGCATTCTACATATGACGAATGTTAAAAAACAAGTTAATGAGAATAAATGGGCGGGCCGTAAGTTCATTAACGATAATGACAGCATCCCACTCGGCTTCCACATTCGCGGTTGAATTATAGGTAAATTTTTTTGGCTCCTTTCCCTTTGAAGCTCCTGATTGTATGAATTCCTTTTTTTGGTTTCACTAACTTAGTATTTACAGCCGTAGCACCCATTAACGATACTGGGTCAAATGCGGTTCGGTAGTTCGTGGTTAGCTTCGCCGTCTTAGCCCTTTTCCCTTTTGGATTAATTTTAACGGCTACTCGGTCAATTGCTCCTTCAATTAGGTCCTTAGTGCTACTGCCTTTATTGTATGTGGTCGCCCTTACCCCAGTCTGTCTGCTCAGGTCTTTCGCAATCGTTCCTCCAAGACTATGACCCGTCAGCTCTACATTATCCTTACCATATTTTTTTATAACCTCATCAACCAACTTCTGCTCTTCTTTATATCTCGGTGTTCTTTTTAACACTCCCTTTACCAGCGCGACATCGGTGAGTAAGTCCCGCTTATCTACTGAACCTCTAAATGCTACAATAGCTTTGCCATCTTTTTCATACACCGTTGACTTTTCTTTGCTGGCAACTGGCTTCCAACCGTCCGCACCTTTTCTATCCGACGAGGACGAATAGACATCCTCTGACAACTCCGCATTGCCTCCCTTCTGTTTTCTGTATGCCTTACCAGCTTTTTTCAATGCCTCCTTGTAGCTTATGTTATGTTTGACGGAGTAAGCCTTAACGAACTTAACCCATTCACTCATTCTATATTATCAATTATTTAATTTTTTTCCTCCCTATTATATACACCCTACTATGTCCGCCCTAACTAGACTGTGCGAGAAGTTCCAAAAACTTTCTATTGAAGGCGAAAAAAAATCCTTCTCATTGGAAGATGTCCAAAAGGTAATCCACGACGAAATAAAAGCGATTGAAGAAATGAGAAATGCTCAACCCAAAGACACATTTCATTTTGGGAAATACAAGGGCAAAAAAATAGAAGACATCGCAAAGATTGATAAGCCATATATTGAATGGTTAGTTCGTCAGCCGTGGTGTAGTAATAAGGACGAATTGAAAAAGTACATTCATGGACGAATGAGATACATTTTACCTCTAATATTTATTTCTTTTTTATAATTCGCAGTATTGCTTTCTGTTTGTGAAAGTCGCTAAATTTGGTGAAATGCGGTTCTTTCAATAGGTTATCTTCAACTTCTAATTCTCTATTAACTTCAAGGTATTGTTGAAGGATGTCTTTGAATTGTATAAGGTCAAAGTGGTGGTCTACGTGGACATCAACCCGCTCATATATATCGCCACTTATTTCGCATATGTATCTGGGTTCTACGAATACATCAATAGCCACGATGTCAAGATATTCTTGTATTTGAGGTCTTATCGTATTCCTACTTGCTTCTTTTATCACTCTCGCCATTTTTTTAAATTTACTAAGCCCTATAAGGTCAACACAGCAATTCCACGAAAAAGGCTTACCATCTACACGAAAGTGTTTTCTCCCCGTGGTCAAATTACTTTCAACATCAAGGATGCCATTTTTTAGACAAGGGTGATGGGTTATTAGGTCTAGCACGAAATTGCTATCTTCTGGGTTCAGCACTTCACCATCGTTATATTTGTTTATCATTCTTCTTATGTAGGATTTGATAGATGTTTTTGTTAGAAACCGCCTACCACCCACAATATACAACTTACGACTATACATACCTCCTATATTATTACAGAAAAAAATTATTACAAAAATAATTATTGGTCTTCTACGAAATTAACGATAACACTTACATTTCCTCCATTATTAACCGTTGCGACAGACTTTTGTAAAAATGTTAGATTTTCGCCAGGTGCGAGTTGAATGTCATAAGTTCGCAGGTCAATAAGCTGGCTAGAAGTAGCATTAACATAAAGTTTAAGAATTACATCCGTTATAGTGGCACCACCAAGGGCAGTCGCAGCGGTGTCCTTTGACACAATTGAAGTTTTGGCATCAATATCGGCAAAGTTCTCCGCCGTAAGTGCTCCTGTCGTTTTCACAATTCGCACTATATTAACTTTGGCATCTTCGTTTGAAATGCTCACGAGAGTTGGGTAAACAATTGAATAATTGGTCGCACCACCATCAAAAGTTGCTTTATTTTTTATGCTGAGGATTGGGCTTTCAGTGGTGCTCGCCTTTTCATCTCCTTCCGCTTCGTTTGTTATGCTTGAATTAACAGTGTTGGAGCCCTCAATAAACATACTACAACTGGCCGTTTTCAAACTTTGTATTCCATTTCCTGGATTGATATTGTAGATACGAGCTACAAATGGGAGAGTTGTATTTCGTAGACTGACACCAGTATTGGCATTCGCATACTTAATCATATGGACAAGCTGGAATTCGCCCGTTGTTGGATTCTCAATTGAAAACTTAATAGCACCAAAGCCCAAGTATTGAAATTGAATTTGAAATACATTTCCCTTCGTCCAATCCAGTAAGGGCATATCGCCTGTTCCATCGCAGGGGTCATTCCATCCAGCTTGTTGAACCAAGGTAGGCACTCCTCCCTTACAATGTAGAATATTCATACCCGCATCTCTGTTTTTGTAGAAATAGAAACCATTTTGTAAATCATTATCACCAATACCAATAAATGAACTATAATTCTTAGTTTCATCAGTAGTCCATAAGGCAGTGAAGCGGGCTAAGACACCCATACCTGTTCTGTATTTTATTGTTTTTTTACTCGTCAATACCGCATTAGCAGTAGCATCTGCGGTTGTTTTTAATTCAGCCATATTACTGCTAAATGAAACGGTCGCCTTTGTTTCGGTCTTTGTCCATATCCGTGTATTAACTGTGTAGGGAAAGATTTCCTGTAATACTGGTGTTAATGAACTGGTTAATGCTTCACCAAAGGCGGTTTTCATATTGTTGGTTTCAACGTGCCCATCATACCCGACTTTGACATTTACGAAGTCGCCCTCAGGATTTTGTGCGACTAAATTTCTCTGGTGGGTCGTCATAATTCCTATATTATTAAAAAAATAAATAATCTATCAAAATTAATTACCTCATCGCGGGGGTTAACTCATCAAAATTTCAATACCCTTAACAAGCACACTTCGTTGAAGAATGGCGTATGTGTAATGGTTTTGGATAGCATTTGGAGTAGTCGCAACAAATTCATATCGTCTTTCAGTGTCAAGGCTTAGACCGCTCACCTCATAGCCGTCAGTATCCTTATCACACAGCGGGCGATTGTTATCAAAGGTATCAACGTGGAACCAGTTGTAATGATACACATTTGAATTCAAAATAGCACTACCCTTCAACTTATCCTTCAAAAGCATATAGTCTTCATTTTCTACTGTTTTAACATCAAACTGTTGGAGACGAGTTCCGTCAAGAGTGGTGTAATATGTCTTAACCTTCTTTCCTGCTTGAAGACCTCCACCAGCACTATCAGTTCTGTTGTCGTTATCAAAAGATGTATTTTTGTTTTCAGTGCTATTGAAGACTGATGTGTAGATACGACGAATTCTTTCACCCTGCGAGCGGTTCATCTTAATGACAAAGTTTTGATTTTCTCCAGTAAGTGCTTGCTTCCAAGCGATAGGATACTCAATCTTAAATGGGAAGCCCTCGCCCGCAATCTTTTGTTGGACACCCACAATAACATTTGGGTCGGTCTCAACAGCAAGGAACAAATTCAATCCAGAAATAGTAGCATTTGTAGCAGTAGCCGTCGCACCGGTAGAAATACTGCGAGAATCAGTGCCGTAGAATGAAGTTCGCGAAGTTTCAGCCCACACAATCCGCATATCCAAAATTTCATTAAATCCAATTGTCTTATCAAGTTCAAAAATAGTTCCAAATAGCATACCCAAAGGAAACTTGACGCTGATAACAGGGGTTTTAGAATCGTCCGCTCCACCTTCAAAATACTTAGCCTCATCATAAGCAACATCGACAAGACTATAATCTCCAGCACCACTCGCGGCTGTTGCGGTATCATCGTAGCGACGAGCATTTACAGTAGGCACATTAAAGTATGCTAGAACAGCATCTCTTAAAGTCCCAGCCGCAGCAGCATCAACAATTGTTTTTCTCTCTGTTCTAGTTCCGACATCAATCTTTCCAGCATTACACTTTTGAAGCATAGCACCAGAGCCCGTCTTACCTTCAACAGCGGAATTATAGTCGCCGTGGTTTTCAAGAGCCTTAAATCTTTCAAAACTAATCTCGGGCTTCCAAACTATCTTAGTGTAATTACCCACGTGTTGAAGATTACACAAATACTGCCCGCTTCGGCTTCGCAGTTCAATAGTTTTAATCATTGAAAGACAATCCATATAGATACGATTGTAGCGACCAGCACCACCGCCAGCAGTCGGAGTATAAGTAAATTTCAACACAGACCTCGCCAAGTTCAAAGGGCGGGTAGGAATTTCAAATGTGCTTTCAAGACCGCCTGCGGTGGTAAGTGTGATATCACCAGCACCTTCACGGGCTGTAAGTTTGTTCAACTCATACTTACCCGTGAGCAGTTCCTTAGCCTGATGGACGAGTTCGCCACCGTATTGGACCGACATTTTTTCGTAAGTGCTTTTTTTCAAAAACCACTTACAATCTCAAAAACGATTTTCAAAAGGTTCTATATTTTAATAGAAGAAAAAAATAAATAAATAATTCTAAATTACCTTACTAATCACCTGCGGGGTCAACGGCTTTTCAACAAATTAAAAAATGAATTAAATAGCGAAAAATAATTCGTCTCGCGGTAAATCAACAATGTCATAACAATACCCAACCCGTTGAGATTAATTGGTTGGTCGTTTTCGTCAGTTAAGTAAAACCTAAATACATTGTTTGAATTGGCGGACAGGTGTTTACCATACTCCGACCCGCTTCCATCGTATATGACAGAGCCGAATGGGATTTCATTCGCGGTGTATATTTCTTGGAGCACGTGATTGTCGCCTTCCCCAACGAGGTCGCTTTGAAGATATAATGTTTTTTCGCCTGTTAATATTATGACATTTGGAGACCTAATGGTATTATTAGCAAAGAAATAAGTAGAAGACCGCTCAAACCCCATAATTTCGTGAACCCTTGTTTCGTCATCAAATACAAATCGTGGTTGAATTCCGCCGTTGTCTGCCACAGTAAAGGTTAGCTTGCCGTCTTCTGGGTCGGTGTTGGTGTTGTGGCTCGTTATTGTGTATGTGTAGTCATTAGGGCTTTCTGCGGTTAGCACTTCGGCTAGCTTATTTTTTAAGTTGTTCATTGTGTAGTTGCCCTCTGGTATCGTAATGAGCGCCTCGTATCCATCTTCACTCAGAATAAAAGTGTTGTAAGGACTGGCGACAGAATAATACGATTTCGGCACATAGATATGAAGTATTTTACAATGTGTTGGATTATCTAATCCTTTCATATCAATAGAGTGAGTGAAATCGCTGTCTGTGCCGTTTATCCTGTTTTTGCTATTGACATAGTAAATGTTAGAACTCCTACCTCCCCTATAATCCATCGCAGAGACTTCGCCTCCGCACCTCCAAGTATATTACTGTCTACGACCGTAGGTTGTATATATTCTAAAATATATTTTTATTTTACTGGCGGGGTCTAAATAAAAGTATCAAAACCATACCCATTCTGTGATTTCAATTCCTCAGCTTCTTTCTCTTTTAAGTCTGTATATCCGCTAGCGAATTTAAATCGGGTTCCTTTCGCCCGCTCCAAAAGAAACCGCATACTGTGCCATCCGCAAGTATCGCTCGTATCACTCTGTTGTTTTACTTGATTAACCTTCATTAATAAATAACTATCGGGACGACTTTTATCAATTAGCTGTTTCATCTGCTGTTGAAAAAGGTCCGTCGGTTGATATTCTGCTAGCGGGTCGTAGATTTCAACACTCCTATCGCCATTCAAACTAACCCAAACAGCCATCCAATGTTGCCCTTTTTTGTTGCTCGGGTCTGTATTCATAATAAAACCATACTTTTTTTTCTTTTTTCTGGTTTTAACTGGTTTATTTGGTCGCTGGCTATCGCGCCGAGAAACCAATCGTGCTTTTTCATTATGTCGTCTATTTCATTCGTCATTAATCCAACCCCGGGGCCTGTTCCATCTTGCGAATTGTCGTTTTCTAAGGGTGGCGGTTGTGTATCGGGTGCTTGTTGTTGTTCGGGTGCTTGTTGTTGGTCTTGTGCGGATACTTCATCTGGGGGTGGTGCTTGTTGTTGGTATGGGGGTGGTGCTTGTTGTTGGTATGGGGGTGGTGCTTGTCCCTGTGTTAGTTCAAATATCAGCTGTTTAGCCTCGGGTGAATTAGGGGTCTTCTCATCGGGGGGTTGTGTCTGTGGTGTTGTGGGTGGTTGTTTTGTCTGGGGTGTTTTCTTTTCTTTTACAAGTTTATCTAGTGTGTTCCATCCATCCTCAGGAGAAGTTATTTTTTCGGTAAATTTTTGAGTGTATAACCATTGTTTCAATGTCTCTGAATAATTTCTCTTCTTACCTTTTGGTTTTACAATTTTAATATCAATACCTGCTTTTATGAGGCTATGTACTACGGCGTTATGTTTAGGTTTTCCAGTATTTTTTCGTTGTAATCTCATACCCTCTGTAAACATAGCGTCAATAATTCTTTTTCTCTTTTCGTCTTTCAAATCTTTTGCTTGCTTATTTACTTCATCAGTTATATCAGTTATTCCGCTTGGAGATGATTTTGGAATTTTTGGTGTTTTTTCTTCAACAGGTGGTGTTAAAAGCCCTTGCTTAGTTCTCCGCTCTGTTAGTAATTCCTTAATAAGTCGTTGCTCTTTCCTGAGTTCGCGGTTCTTTTCTTCCTGTCTTTCCTTAGCCTCCGCTAGTTCTCTTTTATGTTCCCTGTCCAACACCTCTTTTCTTTCCTTAGCATCGGCTATGTCTTTTCTTTCCTGCCTTTTCTTTTCCGCTTCTGCTTCTTCTCGTGCTGACTTTTCCTTTTTATCAATAGCCTCAATGAGGTCATACTTTTCTTGTTTAAGTTTGTCTAAGTGGTCTTGAATTGCGGTTCTCGTGTTCTGTTCAATCTCCGACAGGCTCTGAACTTTTTTCAGTTTGTGTTTGTCTTTATGTGTCGGCCGCGGTTTCTTTGCTTTTGGTTTATTCAAGTATTTCATAAACAGCTTAACGATTTGAAGTGTTGATAAGTCATTTGTTTTCTTTCCAAAGTTTAGATATGCCCGTTTGCCTTTTACTTTGATATATGGCCGACCATCTTTCGTTCTGTATATCCTCGGCGGTCTTTGTTTAGGTTTTTTTCTCATTGTATATAAAAAAAATAATAGAAAGTTTAGTTCAATATTATCTGCGGGGTTTTTGCTCGCAAAAAGCTCAACTCGTTGAGCATACTAAAATTTAAGTGCCCCACGGCCTCGTTGCTTGCCGTATCCTTGCTTCATCGCAGCCTTCGCTACACGGTCCGCATAAGGAACTCCGACATCGCTAAGAAAAGTAGCCCCTCTTGAAATCAATTGATTTTTCTTGATAAACCTATTAGCATCCAATATTGCCTGTCCGACTTTTTTCCAATTTACTTTTCCACCCTGTTGCCCCTTCTTGCGACCAGTTTTCTTTTTTCCGCCCGCCATTGTGTTTGAGTTTCTTGTTATTTTTCCGACTGTTGGAATGACTTCAACCCTTGTTGTTTTCACAACCATTATAATATATGAAAAAAAATAAATAATACAAAATTACAAAAATCGTTTGTTAAAATTCTGCCTCAGCTCGTCCGACACCGCATCAACATACAAAAAGTTAAATCGTTCTTTTGTCGCCTCGTGGTATTTTTCAATGAAGTATTCAAGGTCATAGCCGAGGTCCAAATGTTTATACACGAGTTCTATTTTATCAACACTCTGACCTGGAAAAATAAGAAGGTAGTCCAGCTGTTTAATAGCCTCGGGCCGTAGGTCGTTAAGATACTGCGAACTCATAATCACCTTTGACTTGTAGTGTCTATTTTTTTTCAACAGGTCGCTTACTGATTTATCCCTTAACCCACTACCCAAATCATCTAACACGAACACAACTTCTGGTGTAATGTATTTGCTCGGTCTCTCCACCTTTTCGCCTCCCTCCTGTTTCTTCTTTTCCTCTTTTCCAAAATAAAGAAACTTAGGCTTTTCTACTTCATCCTTCCCGTCTTGAATGATTTCGCCTTCTTGCTCTTCGTCTGGCTTATTGAGCTTGTCTAACTCGTAATCAATCACACTATACCCGTCAGTTTTCAAATATGTGTATATAGCCATTGGGTTGCCTTTCTTTTTGAAGAACTTAACCATTTCTTTGTATATGTGGTCTTTGTGTATTGTGCTGGCTATAATAACAATACGGGTCTTTTTGTCGGTAGTTCGTTTTAAGATTTCAAACAGTGCGGTCGTCTTGCCACTCTTCTTGCGAGCGAGAAGAAAAATGTTAGCGAATGCCTCATCAAATAACTTATATCCTTTTGACAACTTGTCGCCATCTCCGATTTGCTTAACAGGTTTCACCTTTACATTATTGATTTTTTCCATAGCAGAGACTTCGCCTCCGCACCTCCAAATACTTTTATATATTCTAAAATATATTTTTTATTTTACTGGCGGGGTTGTAGGGGGAGCAGGCCCCTACCCCAGAAATTCTAAACAAATAACAATTCTTCCAGCTAGTTGGTCGGTCTCAATATTACCGCTGTCTGTTTTAAGCACTTTAAAACTGTATTGACCGTCGGTCCAGCCGATATTTCCAAGATTATAACCGAGATTTGAAATGTTTGCGACATTGCTGTCAGCGAATGTGCCGATAATGCCGATGCGGTCCATATAAAGGATTTTCGTTTTTGTTTCCGATGTATCATTCATATAGTGGATAAACTTAACATTCATTCTGGTTGGGGTAAAGTTCATTTGAATGTTTTTGTCAAATGTCTTGCTACCACCAGCAAAATCATTACTTAGAAAAATAATCTTTTGGTATTTGAAATCAGTCATCCTCTATTTTTGGTGAAGCGGTTTTATATGTTGTATAATATATTATGTTATTAATATTATTATTTGCGTGCTCTGTGTTAGGTCGGACTGCTTGTGATTTCTATTCACGGGTCAGTGATAAAAAAAATGAAAGTTGTGTTTATTGTATCCAAAAGGGATGTGTGTATAAGCCTTTTAGTGATTGGTGTGTTAGTTTTGATGAAGCTATTCCGCTAATCTGCTCAAATGATGCTTCGTGGTATAAAGTCTATCTGTATGAATGCTCGTCTTTTTGAAAAAAAGGACACAAAAACCGTGGGGGTTATTTCTTTGAGCTAGAAGGGGAAGGAAGGCAGATGCCTATTAATAGTGTTAAAATACCCACATAAGTGTTGGCAACCTCACACGGTAAGTTCTTTTCAGACAGCCTTACAATACAAAGGGTGATGATGGCGATAATGATACCCATTTGAAATAAGTATTTAATAAGTCGGCTGTCGGTTTTTCGCTTTGTCAAACAGCAATCCCAGCTGTCCTCGTATTCGTGGTCTAATTTTTTTTTCTTCCTGCTTAATTTGGACATCTAGCACACGGTTTTTGAGTTCTGGTGTGAGTTCTTCCGTCTCTATGATTGGCGGTGGGTGTAATCTAGGGGGCATTGGAAGGAAATACTTCTGCTCTTATTTCTGCAAATTGGTTGGTTAAATCTTGTAATATATTAAGTAAAGTTTTATTTTCTTTTTCTAAATTAACTACTTTTTCTGATAAATGTTGAAATCCGCTGACCAATATCGGTATAAAACTTGTATATGTTATGCCTTCAAGGTAGCCTTCTCCATCCTCTGCTTTCATTCCACTTTCAGATACAAATTCTGGAAAAATCTTTTTTACTTCGTCCGCAATAAATCCGTGGCCTTTTTTTTCTTTCTTCTCATCTGATTTCCAATAATACGAACAGCAGTTTATTTTTGTTAGTTTCTCGCAACAATCACCGCAGTCTAATGTTTTAATATCTGATTTAAGCCGTCAATCCGACGAGTTTGTCCAAGCACCATTTAGCGGAATATAATTATAACTGCCTGACGGCTCGCCAGTAGTAGAGTTTGAAGTAGTCCAAGCGTGAAGCAAACCAGTAGAAGAAACAATTACACCATAATTCGTATATCCTCCCGATTTAAAAAATAGTTGCGGGTCGTTAGTAGAAGCGGGTCTTTTTCGTATTAATAAATTACCGCTGGATGCTGTTGGTAAAACTAACTCTCCCGACGTATTAATATTAATCGCCTCAGTGTAAGATATATTGTTTCCAACCGCTGTTCCTGAATTATAATAAAAAGCGAGTTTTCCACCTTTTTGAATTAGAAAGTTTGAACCGCTGTGGCTTGATTTCCAGTTAGTGCCGTCAAAATAAGCATCAAAACTTAAATTGACATTGTCGTGCGACCAGTTTAGTTGTTGAAGTTATTGCCTGTATATGTTGAAGTTATTGCCTGTATAGATAGGCATCGGTTGAAGTTATTGCCTGTATATGTGGCCCTGCTACATTACTCGCCGTCCCGTATATTTCTAAACCACCTGTTGAACCCACTCCCTTTGTTGAGTTGCCTATGATTATCGGCTTGCCTAGTGCTGTTGTTATTTTATCGCTCGTTGTTAATGTTGTTGTTGATACACCCGCACTAGCCGTTATTAACCCTTTTGTCCATAAAGTGCCGTTTGCCCCGTTTAATGACATTAACAATTGTTCGGAAGAGTTCTCCCATATAAATCCGTCGGTTGAAGCATTGCTAACTCTAAATCTAACGGCAAAAGAAGTGAAATCATTGCCTGCAACCGCAGACCCTCCCGCTAGACTTCTGGTATTTGCACCTCCTCCATTTGAAGCCATATAAATACCATAATTTGTATTACCTGTGTCCCACAGAAATATTCCTCTTGTATTACCTCCATTAGTATTTCCTTGTATAACTATGCTTGAACCTCCTGTCGCTGTTAATAACCCGCTTGCGGTTATCGTTGTTGTTGATATACCCGCATTTGCCGTTATTAATCCGCTTGCTGTTGCTGTTGTTGTTGATATACCCGCGGTTGCCGTTAATGTAGTTCCCGTTATTGTTCCGCCATTTGTTATATTGTTTGAGTTCATATCCAAAGCACCATAAAACCGCATACCACCAGCATTGTTAAAACGGACAATGTCTGACGAAGCACTTTTATTATCCAAAAGTTTTGAAATATAAAGTCCCGCCCCTTTTACATCAGATGCTACATTCGTGAATACATAACCTCGTTGGTTCGCGGTTCCACTTGAAGCAGTATTTAGAGTAAATAACAAATACTGATAATCACCCGTTGTCTGTGAAAAGAATATGTCCCCTCCATTTTGGTTTAATATCCTCGCCCCATTATATGTTATATTTCCACCATTAATGATATCTACATTATTGAAATCGGCTTGGCTTAATAAGGTCAGTGCTCTTACATCATTTCTACTTCCATTAAATATCTTAATTCCTGTTATGGTTTGGTCGCCTGTTAGTTTTACATTTTGTCCGTCCAATGTGTCCGCATACCCTTTTGTCGCTCCGTCCGTTGATAATGTCGGAGTTCCAAGGTTGGCTATTTTGCTACTATTACAATCTAACCCCGAAGCATTTACCCAACCAACAATCGTCCCGTCAATAATAAAACTTATTTTTTTCGCAGAAATTTCAAAGTTGTAATATGTTGCAGTTTTCATATCCAAACTAGCAATTGACCCGATATTACTGGTAGAATTGAAAACGATAAATGTTCCTTTTGTTGTAGCATTTATTGAATTTCCCGTTATTTCAACACCACTGCTATATGTCTTAATTCCTGCTATGGTTTGGTTTCCTGTTAGTTTCACATTTTGCCCGTCTAATGTATCCGCATACCCTTTTGTCGCTCCGTCCGTTGTTGCTGTTGGTGTGGCCAAATTTGTAATTTTTCTATTGTTTAAAGATAGTGTCGTGCCCGTTGCTGTCGCGATTACATTATCCCCAGCATATAAATCAACATATGACCCTGTTATTTGTATTGGATAATAGCCAGCGGTTGCTATTTTTTGTGCCACAATCTCTCCTATATTTGTCGCTGTATCAAAGGCAATACCGATACCATCAAAAGCGGTTGGAGCAGTAGCACCCCGCACTTCTATTGTTGAAGTAAATTTTTTATTCCCTGCTATGGTTTGGTCTCCTGTTAGTTTAACGACAGAAGTATCAAGAGTAGAAACATCAACACCATCAACAAGATTAACATTTGTTATACTTTGGCTTTTCATATCAATCCCCGCACTAGCATTTATTATGTTGCTGAATGTTTTGGTTCCTGCTATAGTTTGGTCTCCTGTTAGTTTGACGACAGAAGTATCAAGGGTGGATACATCAATACCATCAACCAAATTTACATTTGTTATTGAAAATCCACCCATATTTAAACTACCCGTCATAGCCGTTGTGCCGTCCTTTGCCAGTTTCGTATCGGTATATGCTTTCGTTGAAGCATCGCCGTCGTAGAATGGTGCGGGCAGTCCGCTGATTGCTGTCGTGCTGTTAAAATTTAAAACATTATTTGTCAATGTCATTCCACCTCCTGTTGTTGGAGCAAAAAGTATGGACGAGCCGACAATAGTTAGTGGATAGCCCGTGGCTCCACCCGCATCCGACGAATAAATAGAACCCATATTATTGTTGTAATTGAAGAATAATTTGCCTGTGTTTAATGGATTTGAGTCTTTTACCCCCACATAAGTAGTAAATATTTTATTCCCTGTTATAGTCTGGTCTCCTGTTAGTTTAACCACAGAACTATCAAGAGCCGAAACATCAATACCATCAACATTACCAACATTTGCTACATTAAAACCTCCCATATTTAAATCCCCTATCATCATAGCGAGCCCATCCAATCTAAGAAAAGGAGAAGCAACATTTCGCCATTGCCCCGTGCTGTAAATGAGCAGTTGGTTATCGGCGGGGGTGCCTGTTATGATTACATCACTTAAAGCATCTATTGATTTAGTTGCTATCCTTGTGTCAAAATCTGTATTAGCCCTTGCTGTGGTGTAGTATAAGTTAGTTCCTTCTGTTAAGTTGGTTGTGCTCTTTGTTGCTAATTGAGTGTCAAACCTAGCATTAGTATAATATAAATTAGTGCCTTCGGCTAGGTTAGTGGTTGATTTAGTGTTTAGTCGCGCATCAAACCTACCATCAGTATAGTATAGATTAGTGCCTTCTTTTACATCGGCCGTAGATTTTAAAGCCAACCTCGCATCAAATCGGCTATTAGTAAAATAAAGATTTAAGGGGTCAGCATCTTCTGGCACCCTATCTGTGTATAAGCCCACTATGTTTGTGTTAGTTAAATCAAGATTGGCTATATCCAGACTATCAACCGCAATTTCAGACAAGCCTAAGAGCGATTTATATTGACTGCCCATTGTTGTATATATTATCTTAATTAAAATATTATATTTAGAAAAATATACCAACCCATAGCAAACAAGTATGCCGGGTAAATCTTCGGTAGAAAATCTTAAAATCGCTAATGCGAGGCGAAAGGAAAAGGCTAAGCAAAGAAAGATTGAGAGGGCGAGGGAATTACTAGCGGAGGAAGAGGCTAAGAATGCGAAAGAAATGACTAATGATGAAAAGATGGAACATACGGCCAAGAAACAGTTGGCGAAGGACCTCATTAATGGAAGAGACGGTGAGAAAAGTGAGGAAAGTAGCTCGGAAGAAGAGGTTGAACAGGACTTTGCTGACCTAATTGCCCAACGGGTTGCGGGTATGAAATTAAAGACTAAACAGAAGAAGAAGAAAGCGGTAAAAAAGCAAGTGGAAGAGGAGAGTGAAAGCGAAAGCGAAAGTGAGGAAGAGGAACAGCCTAAGAAAGGTAAAGGTAAGAAGACTGGCCGTGTTAATGTCAATGTTTATGCGGGACAACCAGAGAAGTCAAAAAAAGAAAGTAATGATGTTTCAAAGATATTTTTAAAGTTCTAATATATAACTTTATGCCAGACTTATTATTTACTCTTTTATATATTGTGATAAACTACCTTACTATTTTAGTCGCATACAGTAATGGACCATAAGCATAGCAATCCAGGAGGTGCGGATGAAGATGAAAGAAAGGAACAACAAGCACTTGAAATTCATTACCAAAAAAGATTGCCGACCGATAAATGGAATACTATATGGTCCGACAAACCACTTAAACAAGTATTTGTAGATTTAGCGGATATGTCAAAGCTTAAAGACAAGAAAGGAAATAAAGGTTATGCCTGGATGTTATTTTGGATTGACACTCACAGCCGATTTTTAATCATTAAACCGCTTAAAAACAAAACGGCAAAAGAAGTTTATATGGCTTTGAAATCAATACCATATACCCCGGAAAGCATTACTACTGACAGCGGAAGTGAATATAAAGGAATGGTTAAAGATTATTTCAGAGAAAACAATATTGACCATAGGACGGTTGAAGTTGGCGACCATCGGGCTCTTGCGATTGTGGATAGAGTTATTAGAACTATAAGGCGGTGGCTTGACATTCTATTTGAAACTAATGGTAATTTTGACTGGCTTTCTTGGATTGATGATATGGTAGATGCTTATAATATGCGGTTTCATAGAACAATTAAAGCAAAGCCGATTGATGTATTTAAGGGTGTAAATAAAAATAAACAACTTATTCAACGGGATGGTCTAATTGACGAATTTGAGTCTGGTGATAAAGTAAGAAAGGAGTTGAAAAGGAATTTATTTTCCAAAGGGGGCCGACAATACAGTAAGCAGATTTACACCGTCGTCGGAAGAAAGGGCTTCAAATTAATATTAAATTCAGACGAACTAGTCAGTCCTCGTGAATTATTAAAGACCAAATTTGATAAACCCGCCGACGAAGAAAAACAAATTAATGAGCAAGTTAAAGATTTAACAAAAGCGAAAAAAACAAAGGAATTATTAAACCGTGAAGACATCCAACCGGAGAATGTCAGGACTAGTAGGAGAGAAAGAAAAGCAAGAGTAATATTAGATTTGTAAGAGAAGAATTTAATCAACATCTTTATTGTGCTTCAACTCCTTAACTCTCAACTCAATCTTTTTTGCCAACTCCTTCTCCTTCTTCCATCCTCCTTTACACTTCCTCCACTCATCACAAGCCTTCTCATACTCTTCTTTTGAAGCGAGGTCTTTAAGAGCATATGAGTAATCTTTCATCCAGTACCGGTTCTCAAAGACATCGTCAAACGAAAAACGAAAATCGTTAGCTCTCGTAAATGAAAGCAAACTTTTTTCTTTATATGGGTTCTGACTGATTTTGTCTTTTTTTGCTATGGCATCTTCAAGTGAGTAGAAGAGAAACATATGATAATTACCATAAGACAACTCACCACTCTCTTCAATCGCCTTCCACACACCAACCCAACAATCATTAACCAAATCTGCTTTCTCCGCACTATCTACCCAACTCTCTACTTCAAAGATTTTTCTAGACTTTTTTTCTTTGAATTCAAAGGCAGGATTTTGAATAGAATTGGTGATATCATCCTTTGACTTAAACTCCTTACAGAGTGGAAAGACGATAAGAGACCTGCGAGATTTCTCTGGGAAAATAATGAAATATTTTGTGCCAGTAGTTGCCGTTGGTAGCTCTGCCGTAAAAGGATTGTACAACTCCGCTTCCTCTGGTGGGATTGTCTTTTTCTTTTTCTTTTTCTTTTTCTTTGACTTCCTAAAACATAAAAGTAAGAAAGATTTTAATTAGTTTTTCTCCAATTACCCAAGATTGGAACGATGAAATTGATTTTGGTTAGTGTTTTTTTATAACACTTTTGGATAGAGGTAAGAGATGGAAACACCATAATTTCCTCTCCATCGCCAGTCCCCGCAGAAACGAGAAAGAATTGTTGGTATGTAGGTTTGGATATTCCATCATAGATAGAAACAGAACGAAACACGAAACCCTTCGCATCTTTCAACTCGTCAAACTTTTTGTATAGTGTTATTTTTTTGTTGGAGCCGAGAAAGTCTGCCGAAACTTTCACGAAAAATTTTCCCTCGTTTGCTAAATTGTTCAGGGTTGACCATTTGGTCGGGTCTGGTGCGGGCTGGCCAGTGGCGACAGGGGCGACAGGGCCAGGGGCGACAGGGTCAGGGGCGACAGGGTCAGGGGCGACAGGGTCAGGGGCGACAGGGTCAGGGGCGACAGGGCCAGGGGCGGTATCCAGCTTGGCATCTGCAAGAATGGTCGCCAGCTCTTCCATCGCCACTTCTTGGATTGTGAGATTTTGGGAGAATGAGATTTGAGAATTTTCTTGACACGTGATTTTGGTTTGGGTCGTCAGTTTTTTAGCAATTTCCTTTTTTTCGGGGCGAATTTTGGAAATAGTTAATGTAATTTAGGCAAACGGAATGAAAATCTAGAAAAAAAGTTGGCCAAACACTCCGCGGTGGGGAGGTACCATTTTACCGCATTACCGCAAAAAATAAAATGACTGAAAGCCTGATCACGAAAGAACAAAGAACGAAAGAAGATTGGTTGGAAATCTTTGAAGCAAACAAAGAGAGTAAAACCAATCTCAAAAAAAGCAAAATAGTTTGTGAAGAAAGAATAAATAAGATTGACAGAGAAATTGATTTATTGAATGAAAAAAAACAACCATTCATAATCAAACTAAATGCTATTAATCACGTAATTCGCAAACTTGATAAGGAAAGTGAAAAGGTTGAAAATGACAGAATGTTTAAACAAAAAAGACGAATGACTTTATTCAAGAAAGAAAAAGAAATAAGACTTTTTTATGCTTGGAGAAGAGAAAATCGTTCTGAGTTTAAGATAGAAATACAAGACCGTATTTTTGATGGAATAGATAAAGAAGGATTGTCTTTCAACCGTTCTCTAATGAAATACATCAGAGATAAGAACGATAATGACGAAGATATGAATGGAAATGATATGTTCCAAGTGAGGAACAACTATGCTATATAAAAAGTGGTCTATCCACTAAACTCCTTTGGCACATAGGAGTATAAACTAGTGTGTATTACTTTATTCAAAAAAAAACCAAAACCCCTTGCTTGCGAAGAAATTTTTTCTCATATCATACTTGTTTGTGATAAAGGTGGAGGGTGGTGGCAGCGACGACTAAGGTAATTTCCTTCTTCCTTTTTGATTTCCTCTTGATTTCTTAATTATTTCTTATGATGGTGATTTTTGGTCCTAAAAGACCCTTTTCGGGCTGGTATTTTTCTTGAAAATACCTGCGCGAAAAGGGTAATCATCTTCTTTCTTGCTCTCCCTTTCTTCCGTCCACGAAGACAACCCAGTGGTCTTGAAACAGGTTGCAATCGTTCTCAACCTTCAGCCATGCGGTGTACACGTTCCCGCGAGCATCTTTTTCCTCTTTACTGACACAGTGAATTGTAGTTTTTGTCTGCAACATACAAGGCAACAAATATGCATTAGAAGTCGAAGGACAATAACACAAGGAAACGCTGCACTGCTAGAAAGTTAGTGGGACATACCTTGGGATCAGTATAGATATGAGGGCCTCCTCTTCCTGCTTTACCAGCTTTCAGAACAGTCTCCAACATTTCTTTCTTTTTGAACAAGTTCTTGCGGCCAGTCTGGATCTTGCGCTCTATGCAGTATAGCTCGTCACGTAACTTTCCAGTAGACATGCCAGATTTCCTCAGGAGCTCCACACGCGACTGGGTGGGAAGTTGATCTTTCACTTGTGGGCCATTCGCTGCAAAAACAAAAAAGGTCATGTTGGGGTGAGATTGTGCACATAAAGACGGGCTCAGAAACAGTTTCTTTCGGTCTGTTTTTGCGGCTACCTGGCAACAACCGTATCCGTTTCCCACGGAACGGTGACCGTTACGTAATTCATTTCAGCAATTCTTGATATAAAAAAGGCAAAAAGCAAAAATAAAACAGGCCAAATGAAAAGGGCTGCAGAGGTTAGATACCCATATCTTGGAGCTTTTTACAGCCCAGTTTCATCTTTGACTTTGCGTACGAAAGCATGAGCTGCACAGATATCCGCAACGGTAACCTTCTCTTGAGCGCTTTCTTTGTAAGAGAAAGACAGAGTTTTGAAGGGAGCACGGCTTGCTGAGCAACATGGTTCCAGAAAATTAGACATCTAGCTGTTGACATAACATTGGGTCCCATTAGTGTGGTCTGAAATCTCTCTTTTCCTTTTTTGGGGAACTTCAATGGCATGGAGGGAAAGCAGGTTAGGAGGGAAGCCACTAATTTCCTTGAAAAAAAGCACTTTTCCTTTCCATGGTAACTTCAATGGCTTGGAGGGAAAGCAGGTTTGGAGGCAAATGTATCCGTTTTATGAGTTGCCTTCGCTGAAAGCCTTTCAAGGAGCTCGCCTTTACCAACACCAGTAGCTATGCAAGATCCGCCCTGCCTTTCCCAAGCTGTCCCTGGCAGCACGCGAGATGAAAAGGATGCGGACTGGATGCGTCTGCTCATCATGCGGGAGGCCAGGACTAATGGAGCAGCTGCGGCCTGCAAGAAATACGTACGGCAGTTGGTTGGCTTGTTTGTTTGTTTTTGTTTGCTTGTTTGCTTCTTCAACCACAACAACAAACACCACCCGGTACCACCGCAACCACAACAGCAAGTTGCTTAATTGTAATAGGGAGTGTCATATTGGAAAGCCCGGTATCTTGAAATGAAATCCTTTGGTGCTCATCCCAATAAGCATGGCGGGAGACGTTATTTCACCTTGACTCCCGCAGCACAGCTTCTGCTCGAATGGTCTGCCTTCATTATTTGGTCGGAAGCTCCACGGAATGGAGATTACCAAGTTATGCAGATGCTGAAGGAACATTTGGGTTGGGATTGGGTAATTTACTTTCCGCACACAAAGTCATTGTCATTGATAATACTCCTGTTCTTAGATAGCAATCTTACATATATAATATAAATTTTATTTCTTTGTTTGCTGCAGATGGAAGGAGGCCCCGATGGTTCGGCACGGACGCGAGTGCACCGCATACGCAAGAACGTTCTAAAGTTTACTGACAAAAAGGCATCTGTAACCAATCCTGAAAAGTACACCATTGGAAACATTTTGAAAATATATCAATATTTGGATTTGGTACTGACTATTCCTCTAGTCTATCCGCTTTTCATGGATGAAGTCCATCTCAGAGACAGCGGTCACATTTTCAATCTCATAGCTATCCAAACTCTTTCCTTGCTTTACATATATGTATACATATAATATGTGCTTCGTTTGATGTTTCTACTATCCTTTTGGTTTGGTGTTGCAGATCTCTACGGAGTACAAGGATGCAAGTCCTATCCTGGACAGCGCGTGGTTCTTCAGCAGGATTTGGGGACGGACTCAGAGACCGCCTTTAGTGGAACGCTCATCACAAGCCTTCGTCATCCAAATGGTGCAGCGTTGGTTTCCCTTCGGGAAGGAACCAATTCAGCTCTGGATTGGCAGGATACCGTTATGGCTGCATACGAAGCAGGAATGTTCGTTCTTGGGGACAAGCTAATCTGGGACAACGCAAGGGTTCACACCGCGCGAGATGTTGTAGAACCGCTGAAAGTGCTACTGGCAGGTATCTTTGCTACCCTTTACATACATACATACACACATACATACATACATACATACATACATGCATGCATACATACATACGTATGCATACATACATGCATACATACATGCATATATATACATACATACATATACATACATATATATATACATACATACATACGTACATACATACACATATATAATAATATGCATGCATACATACATACATACATACATACATGCAGGCGTAGGAGTGGAGCTGGTGTTTCTCCCTGCGTATAGCCCCGAATTCAACCCATGTGAGCTAGCCTTTGGAATGGTGAAATCTTTCATGAGAAAGCATCGAGGTATGTACATGCAAACATACCATACATACATTCATTTCGTTCATTTCATTCATTTTCTCATTCATTTCTCATTCATTTCTCATTCATTTCTCATTCATTTCTCATTCATTTTTCATATTCATTTTTCATATTTATTTTTCACATTCATTTTTCATATTCATTTTTCATATTCATTTTTTATATTTATTTTTCACATTCATTTTTTATATTCATTTTTCATATCTAGTTTTCATACTCATTTTTCATATTTATTTTTCATATTTATTTTTCATATTCATTTTTCGTATTCATTTTCATATTCATTTTTCATATTCATTTTTCATATTCATTTTTCATATTCATTTTTCATATTTATTTTTCATATTCATTTGTCATATTCATTTGTCATATTCGTTTTTCATATTCATTTTCATACTTATTTTTCATATTCATTTTTCATATTCATTTTTCATATTCATTTTTCATATTTTATTTTTCACATTCATTTTTCATATTTATTTTTCATATTCATTTTTTCATATTCATTTTTTCATATTCATTTTTCATATTCATTTTTCATATTCATTTTTCATATTCATTTTTTCATATTCATTTTTCATATTCATTTTTCATATTTATTTTTTCGTATTCATTTTTCATATTCATTTTTCATATTCATTTTTCACATTCATTTTTCATATTCATTTTTCGTATTTATTTTTCATATTTATTTTTCATATTTATTTTTCATATTCATTTTTCATATTCATTTTTCGTATTTATTTTTTCATATTAGTTTTTCATATAGTTTTTCATATTCGTTTTTCATATTCGTTTTTCATATTCGTTTTTCATATTCGTTTTTCACATTCATTTTTCATATTATTTCTCTTATTCATTTTTCGTATTTATTTTTCACATTCATTTTTCACATTCATTTTTCACTGGCATTCATTTTTCATATTTATTTTTCATATTCATTTTTCATATTTATTTTTCATATTCATTTTTCATATTCATTTTTCACATTCATTTTTCACATTCATTTTTTCGTATTTATTTTTCATAATTATTTTTCATATTTATTTTTCATATTTATTTTTCATATTTATTTTTCATATTTATTTTTCATATTCATTTTTCATATTTATTTTTCATATTTATTTTTCATATTCGTTTTTCATATTCGTTTTTCATATTCATTTTTCATATTCATTTTTCATATTCATTTTTCATATTCATTTTTCATATTTATTTTTCATATTTCTTTTTCACATTAATTTTTCATATTTAATTTTCATATTCATTTTTCATATTCATTTTTCATATTCATTTTTCATATTCATTTTTCATATTCATTTTTCATATTCATTTTTCATATTTATTTTTCATATTCATTTTTCATATTCATTCATTTTTCACTTTTCAATTTTCGTATTCAATTTTCGTATTCATTTTTCATATTCATTTTTCATATTCATTTTTTCACATTCATTTTTCACATTCATTTTTCATATTCATTTTTCATATTCATTTTTTCATATTCATTTTTCATATTCATTTTTCATATTCATTTTTTATATTCATTTTTCATATTCGTTTTTTCGTATTCGTTTTTCAAATTCGTTTTTCATATTCGATTTTCACATTTATTTTTCACATTTACTTTTCATATTCATTTTTCATATTCATTTTTCATATTCATTTTTCATATTCATTTTTCATATTCATTTTTCGTATTCATTTTTCCGATTCATTTTTCATATTCATTTTTCATATTCATTTTTTCACATTCATTTTTTCATATTCATTTTTCATATTCATTTTTCATATCCATTTTTCACATTCATTTTTCATATTCATTTTTTCATATTTATTTTTCATATTCATTTTTCATATTCATTTTTCATATTTATTTTTCAAATTCATTTTTCATATTTATTTTTCACATTCATTTTTGACATTTATTTTTTCATATTCATTTTTCACATTTATTTTTTATATTCATTTTTCACATTCATTTTTCACATTCATTTTTCACATTCATTTTTTCACATTCATTTTTCATATTTATTTTTCATATTTATTTTTCATATTCATTTTTCATATTCATTTTTCATATTTATTTTTCATATTCATTTTTCATATTCATTTTTCACATTCATTTTTCACATTCATTTTTCATATTCATTTTTCATATTCATTTTTCATATTCATTTTTCACATTCATTTTTCATATTCATTTTTCGTATTCATTTTTCGTATTCATTTTTCATATTCATTTTTCATATTCATTTTTCATATTCATTTTTCATATTCATTTTTCGTATTCGTTTTCATATTCGTTTTTCATATTTGTTTTTCACATTCATTTTTGACATTTATTTTTCATATTCATTTTTCATATTCATTTTTCATATTCATTTTTCACATTCATTTTTCATATTCATTTTTCATATTCATTTTTCATATTCATTTTTCATATTCATTTTTCATATTCATTTTTCATATTCATTTTTCACATTCATTTTTCGTATTTATTTTTCATAATTATTTTTCATATTTATTGTTCATATTTATTTTTCATATTTATTTTTCATATTCATTTTTCATATTCATTTTTCATATTTTTTTTTCATATTCGTTTTCAAATTCGTTTTTCATATTCGTTTTTCACATTCATTTTTCATATTCATTTTTCATATTCATTTTTCATATTCATTTTTCATATTCATTTTTCATATTTATTTTTTCATATTTATTTTTCATATTTATTTTTCATATTTAGTTTTCATATTTATTTTTCATATTCATTTTTCATTTTTATTTTTCACATTCATTTTTCATATTCCTTTTATATATTTATTTTTCATATTCATTTTTCATATTCATTTTTCACATTCATTTTTCACATTCATTTATCATATTTATTTTTCATATTCATTTTTCATATTCATTTTTCATATTCATTTTTCATATTCATTTTTCATATTTATTTTTCATATTCGTTTTTCGTATTCGTTTTTCATATTCGTTTTTCATATTCGATTTTCACATTTATTTTTCACATTTATTTTTCATATTCATTTTTCATATTCGTTTTTTATATTCGTTTTTCATATTCATTTTTCATATTCATTTTTCGTATTCATTTTTCATATTCATTTTTCATATTCATTTTTCATATTCATTTTTCATATTCATTTTTCATATTCATTTTTCATATTCATTTTTCATATTCATTTTTCGTATTTATTTTTCGTATTTATTTTTCATATTCATTTTTCATATTCATTTTTCATATTCATTTTTCATATTCATTTTTCATATTTATTTTTCATATTCATTTTTCATATTCGTTTTCATATTCATTTTTCATATTTATTTTTCAAATTCATTTTTCACATTTATTTTTCACATTTATTTTTCATATTCATTTTTCATATTCATTTTTCACATTCATTTTTTATATTCATTTTTCACATTCATTTTTCACATTCATTTTTCACATTCATTTTTCACATTCATTTTTCATATTTATTTTTCATATTTATTTTTCATATTCATTTTTCATATTCATTTTTCATATTTATTTTTCATATTCATTTTTTATATTTATTTTTCACTTTCATTTTCACTTTCATTTTTCACTTTCATTTTTCATATTCATTTTTCATATTCATTTTTCATATTTATTTTTCACATTTATTTTTCATATTCATTTTTCATATTCATTTTTCATATTCATTTTTCATATTCATTTTTCATATTTATTTTTCATATTTATTTTTCATATTTATTTTTCATATTTAGTTTTCATATTTATTTTTCATATTCATTTTTCATATTTATTTTTCACATTCATTTTTCATATTCCTTTTATATATTTATTTTTCATATTCATTTTTCATATTCATTTTTCATATTCATTTTTCGTATTCGTTTTCATATTCGTTTTTCATATTTGTTTTTCACATTCATTTTTCACATTTATTTTTCATATTCATTTTTCATATTCATTTTTCATATTCATTTTTCACATTCATTTTTCATATTCATTTTTCATATTCATTTTTCATATTCATTTTTCATATTCATTTTTCATATTCATTTTTCATATTCATTTTTCACATTCATTTTTCGTATTTATTTTTCATAATTATTTTTCATATTTATTGTTCATATTTATTTTTCATATTTATTTTTCATATTCATTTTTCATATTCATTTTTCATATTTTTTTTTCATATTCGTTTTCAAATTCGTTTTTCATATTCGTTTTTCACATTCATTTTTCATATTCATTTTTCATATTCATTTTTCATATTCATTTTTCATATTCATTTTTCATATTTATTTTTCATATTTATTTTTCATATTTATTTTTCATATTTAGTTTTCATATTTATTTTTCATATTCATTTTTCATATTTATTTTTCACATTCATTTTTCATATTCCTTTTATATATTTATTTTTCATATTCATTTTTCATATTCATTTTTCACATTCATTTTTCACATTCATTTATCATATTTATTTTTCATATTCATTTTTCATATTCATTTTTCATATTCATTTTTCATATTCATTTTTCATATTTATTTTTCATATTCGTTTTTCGTATTCGTTTTTCATATTCGTTTTTCATATTCGATTTTCACATTTATTTTTCACATTTATTTTTCATATTCATTTTTCATATTCGTTTTTATATTCGTTTTTCATATTCATTTTTCATATTCATTTTTCGTATTCATTTTTCATATTCATTTTTCATATTCATTTTTCATATTCATTTTTCATATTCATTTTTCATATTCATTTTTCATATTCATTTTTCATATTCATTTTTCGTATTTATTTTTCGTATTTATTTTTCATATTCATTTTTCATATTCATTTTTCATATTCATTTTTCATATTCATTTTTCATATTTATTTTTCATATTCATTTTTCATATTCGTTTTCATATTCATTTTTCATATTTATTTTTCAAATTCATTTTTCACATTTATTTTTCACATTTATTTTTCATATTCATTTTTCATATTCATTTTTCACATTCATTTTTTATATTCATTTTTCACATTCATTTTTCACATTCATTTTTCACATTCATTTTTCACATTCATTTTTCATATTTATTTTTCATATTTATTTTTCATATTCATTTTTCATATTCATTTTTCATATTTATTTTTCATATTCATTTTTTATATTTATTTTTCACTTTCATTTTCACTTTCATTTTTCACTTTCATTTTTCATATTCATTTTTCATATTCATTTTTCATATTTATTTTTCACATTTATTTTTCATATTCATTTTTCATATTCATTTTTCATATTCATTTTTCATATTCATTTTTCATATTTATTTTTCATATTTATTTTTCATATTTATTTTTCATATTTAGTTTTCATATTTATTTTTCATATTCATTTTTCATATTTATTTTTCACATTCATTTTTCATATTCCTTTTATATATTTATTTTTCATATTCATTTTTCATATTCATTTTTCATATTCATTTTTCGTATTCGTTTTCATATTCGTTTTTCATATTTGTTTTTCACATTCATTTTTCACATTTATTTTTCATATTCATTTTTCATATTCATTTTTCATATTCATTTTTCACATTCATTTTTCATATTCATTTTTCATATTCATTTTTCATATTCATTTTTCATATTCATTTTTCATATTCATTTTTCATATTCATTTTTCACATTCATTTTTCGTATTTATTTTTCATAATTATTTTTCATATTTATTGTTCATATTTATTTTTCATATTTATTTTTCATATTCATTTTTCATATTCATTTTTCATATTTTTTTTTCATATTCGTTTTCAAATTCGTTTTTCATATTCGTTTTTCACATTCATTTTTCATATTCATTTTTCATATTCATTTTTCATATTCATTTTTCATATTCATTTTTCATATTTATTTTTCATATTTATTTTTCATATTTATTTTTCATATTTAGTTTTCATATTTATTTTTCATATTCATTTTTCATATTTATTTTTCACATTCATTTTTCATATTCCTTTTATATATTTATTTTTCATATTCATTTTTCATATTCATTTTTCACATTCATTTTTCACATTCATTTATCATATTTATTTTTCATATTCATTTTTCATATTCATTTTTCATATTCATTTTTCATATTCATTTTTCATATTTATTTTTCATATTCGTTTTTCGTATTCGTTTTTCATATTCGTTTTTCATATTCGATTTTCACATTTATTTTTCACATTTATTTTTCATATTCATTTTTCATATTCGTTTTTATATTCGTTTTTCATATTCATTTTTCATATTCATTTTTCGTATTCATTTTTCATATTCATTTTTCATATTCATTTTTCATATTCATTTTTCATATTCATTTTTCATATTCATTTTTCATATTCATTTTTCATATTCATTTTTCGTATTTATTTTTCGTATTTATTTTTCATATTCATTTTTCATATTCATTTTTCATATTCATTTTTCATATTCATTTTTCATATTTATTTTTCATATTCATTTTTCATATTCGTTTTCATATTCATTTTTCATATTTATTTTTCAAATTCATTTTTCACATTTATTTTTCACATTTATTTTTCATATTCATTTTTCATATTCATTTTTCACATTCATTTTTTATATTCATTTTTCACATTCATTTTTCACATTCATTTTTCACATTCATTTTTCACATTCATTTTTCATATTTATTTTTCATATTTATTTTTCATATTCATTTTTCATATTCATTTTTCATATTTATTTTTCATATTCATTTTTTATATTTATTTTTCACTTTCATTTTCACTTTCATTTTTCACTTTCATTTTTCATATTCATTTTTCATATTCATTTTTCATATTTATTTTTCACATTTATTTTTCATATTCATTTTTCATATTCATTTTTCATATTCATTTTTCATATTCATTTTTCATATTTATTTTTCATATTTATTTTTCATATTTATTTTTCATATTTAGTTTTCATATTTATTTTTCATATTCATTTTTCATATTTATTTTTCACATTCATTTTTCATATTCCTTTTATATATTTATTTTTCATATTCATTTTTCATATTCATTTTTCATATTCATTTTTCGTATTCGTTTTCATATTCGTTTTTCATATTTGTTTTTCACATTCATTTTTCACATTTATTTTTCATATTCATTTTTCATATTCATTTTTCATATTCATTTTTCACATTCATTTTTCATATTCATTTTTCATATTCATTTTTCATATTCATTTTTCATATTCATTTTTCATATTCATTTTTCATATTCATTTTTCACATTCATTTTTCGTATTTATTTTTCATAATTATTTTTCATATTTATTGTTCATATTTATTTTTCATATTTATTTTTCATATTCATTTTTCATATTCATTTTTCATATTTTTTTTTCATATTCGTTTTCAAATTCGTTTTTCATATTCGTTTTTCACATTCATTTTTCATATTCATTTTTCATATTCATTTTTCATATTCATTTTTCATATTCATTTTTCATATTTATTTTTCATATTTATTTTTCATATTTATTTTTCATATTTAGTTTTCATATTTATTTTTCATATTCATTTTTCATATTTATTTTTCACATTCATTTTTCATATTCCTTTTATATATTTATTTTTCATATTCATTTTTCATATTCATTTTTCACATTCATTTTTCACATTCATTTATCATATTTATTTTTCATATTCATTTTTCATATTCATTTTTCATATTCATTTTTCATATTCATTTTTCATATTTATTTTTCATATTCGTTTTTCGTATTCGTTTTTCATATTCGTTTTTCATATTCGATTTTCACATTTATTTTTCACATTTATTTTTCATATTCATTTTTCATATTCGTTTTTATATTCGTTTTTCATATTCATTTTTCATATTCATTTTTCGTATTCATTTTTCATATTCATTTTTCATATTCATTTTTCATATTCATTTTTCATATTCATTTTTCATATTCATTTTTCATATTCATTTTTCATATTCATTTTTCGTATTTATTTTTCGTATTTATTTTTCATATTCATTTTTCATATTCATTTTTCATATTCATTTTTCATATTCATTTTTCATATTTATTTTTCATATTCATTTTTCATATTCGTTTTCATATTCATTTTTCATATTTATTTTTCAAATTCATTTTTCACATTTATTTTTCACATTTTTTTTTCATATTCATTTTTCATATTCATTTTTCACATTCATTTTTTATATTAATTTTTCACATTCATTTTTCACATTCATTTTTCACATTCATTTTTCACATTCATTTTTCATATTTATTTTTCATATTTATTTTTCATATTCATTTTTCATATTCATTTTTCATATTTATTTTTCATATTCATTTTTTATATTTATTTTTCACTTTCATTTTCACTTTCATTTTTCACTTTCATTTTTCATATTCATTTTTCATATTCATTTTTCATATTCATTTTTCACATTTATTTTTCATATTCATTTTTCATATTCATTTTTCATATTCATTTTTCATATTTATTTTTCATATTTATTTTTCATATTTATTTTTCATATTTAGTTTTCATATTTATTTTTCATATTCATTTTTCATATTTATTTTTCACATTCATTTTTCATATTCCTTTTATATATTTATTTTTCATATTCATTTTTCATATTCATTTTTCACTTTCAATTTTCACTTTCAATTTTCGTATTCGAAATTCATTTTTCATATTCATTTTTCATATTCATTTTTCACATTCATTTTTCACATTCATTTTTCATATTTATTTTTCATATTCATTTTTCATATTCATTTTTCATATTCATTTTTCATATTCATTTTTCATATTTATTTTTCATATTCGTTTTTCGTATTCGTTTTTCATATTCGTTTTTCATATTCGATTTTCACATTTATTTTTCACATTTATTTTTCATATTCATTTTTCATATTCGTTTTTCATATTCGTTTTTCATATTCATTTTTCATATTCATTTTTCGTATTCATTTTTCATATTCATTTTTCGTATTCATTTTTCATATTCATTTTTCATATTCATTTTTCATATTCATTTTTCATATTCATTTTTCATATTCATTTTTCATATTCATTTTTCGTATTTATTTTTCGTATTCATTTTTCATATTCATTTTTCATATTCATTTTTCATATTCATTTTTCATATTTATTTTTCATATTCATTTTTCATATTCGTTTTCATATTCATTTTTCATATTTATTTTTCAAATTCATTTTTCATATTTATTTTTCACATTTATTTTTCATATTCATTTTTCATATTCATTTTTCACATTCATTTTTCATATTCATTTTTCACATTCATTTTTCACATTCATTTTTCACATTCATTTTTCACATTCATTTTTCATATTTATTTTTCATATTTATTTTTCATATTCATTTTTCATATTCATTTTTCATATTTATTTTTCATATTCATTTTTTATATTTATTTTTCACTTTCATTTTTCACTTTCATTTTTCACTTTCATTTTTCATATTCATTTTTCATATTCATTTTTCATATTCATTTTTCACATTTATTTTTCACATTCATTTTTCGTATTTATTTTTCATATTCATTTTTCATATTGATTTTTCATATTCATTTTTCATATTCGTTTTTCGTATTCGTTTTTTCATATTCGTTTTTCATATTCGTTTTTCACATTCATTTTTCATATTACTTTTCTTATTCATTTTTCATATTCATTTTTCATATTCATTTTTCATATTCATTTTTCATATTCATTTTTCATATTCATTTTTCATATTCATTTTTCATATTCATTTTTTATATTCATTTTTCATATTCATTTTTCATATTCATTTTTCATATTCATTTTTCACATTCATTTTTCGTATTTATTTTTCATATTCATTTTTCTTATTTATTTTTCATATTCATTTTTCATATTCATTTTTCATATTCATTTTTCATATTCATTTTTCATTTTCATTTTTCATATTCGTTTTCATATTCGATTTTCATATTTGATTTTCATATTCATTTTTCATATTCATTTTTCATATTCATTTTTCATATTTATTTTTCATATTCATTTTTCATATTTATTTTTCATATTTATTTTTCACATTAATTTTTCATATTTAGTTTTCATATTCATTTTTCATATTCATTTTTCATATTCATTTTTCATATTTATTTTTCACATTCATTTTTCATATTCATTTTTCATATTTATTTTTCATATTCATTTTTCATATTCATTTTTCACATTCATTTTTCACTTTCAATTTTCGTATTTATTTTTCATATTTATTTTTCATATTCATTTTTCACATTCATTTTTCACATTTATTTTTCATATTCATTTTTCATATTCATTTTTCATATTCATTTTTCATATTCATTTTTCATATTCATTTTTCATATTAATTATTCATATTCATTTTTCATATTCGTTTTTCATATTCGTTTTTCATATTCGTTTTCATATTCATTTTTCATATTCATTTTTCATATTCATTTTCGCATTCATTTTCATATTCATTTTTCATATTCATTTTTCATATTCATTTTTCATATTCATTTTTCATATTCATTTTTCATACTTATTTTTTCATACTTATTTTTTCAAATTCATTTTTCAAATTCATTTTTCATATTCATTTTTCATATTCATTTTTCGTATTCAAAGGCATTTTTCATATTTATTTTTCATATTCATTTTTCCGACATATTCATTTTTCATATTCATTATTCATCTTCATTTTTCCGATGATATTCAGGAGGAGGATACTTTTTCACAGAAATTGTTCATGCTTTTGCTGTCGCTATCACCCGACCCAAAATCTATAATAAGGCCTATTTGCACTGTTTGCCTTGAATAAGGTTCAAGTCAGTTCCAACAGTTACTGTGACTCGTGACGTGGAGTCATATCATACTGCATTTTGATGTTCAGTAATAAAAGCTATTACAAAGCTTCAAACTTGAAGGTTATTAAAGTTAATAATGAGCTTCCCGGACCGAGATTTCGTATCATAGTATATTAATATTCATATTAATATTATTACTACTGGCACGGTGACTACTACACACAAACACTTTTATTAATCTAAAAATGTTCTGTTGCCGGATTCAGATTTTAAAATTAAATTATTTCAATTGTTTTTTTGTACATCTTGAAATTTGAATTTTAAACGGTAACTAATCCTTATTTTGCATGCTAATTCTTAATCTGACCCTTAATCTCAGTTAAATTTAACATAAGTTGAAAAATAGAACTTGAACGTGGAGTCCTGAGTAATAATAAAGTGACAGTGCTTGCGTTATTAAATAATAATTATATACTAAGTTAGTATAAATCACACTTATATACCGGGTGGGCCGGCACTGATACAACTTATTATAGACAATTGCCTCCGCATCATAAGTTATAGCTACCGCCGGCAGTTAAGAACCCGGGCAACCGGGGCGTCCCCTTATTAATACTACCGGCAGTAATTTTGCAGACTCCAGAACGAATCGCATTGAATTCAAGTTATCAGTGGCAT
>WBZZ01001751.1:0-20000 GCA_019918135.1 Paulinella micropora
AAAAGACTCTGGATCTGTCAATTCCAGTTTATTCAGTACTCTTGCTTGACAGCCTTGTAACACCCACGGTATACTACATCGTTTTTACGCTATTGGGGTTTACGGGAATTTACTCGTGGAAGTAATTCCTTGTTATTAATTGTATTTTAAGATGAATTATTACATTTCCGGTTCTGATTAATACATCTGGTTTTTGTGCCGGCCCATCCTGTATATAATGGCATTACTCTATGTTCCGGTTTGTCGTTTTCCCTTGGCTTTGGAGAGTACGGAGTCCCTTCTACGTTAGGTATTCCTCATTCTACAAGTCGTTAGACAGTTATTGCATTATTAATATTTGGTCGCGGTAACATTGGAGTCGCTAATAAAAACATAGTTACGGGGTAAGGAAAATTTTCCTCGTTACTCGAAAATTTTTAGACATCTATCATGGACTTGGACAAAAGCCTTGGCACAGATTCGAAGTGGCGACACTGTTTATTTATGGACGACTGTACATTTATTGATGGTTGATGCTTTTGGATGCATATATGATGAGGCTATGGATTTCTTGCAGTTTGGATGAGCTGCAGTACGTGAGGGGCTTGATTAGGCATGGTTTGTCAATCGGCAGAAGTTTGAATTTTGAATGGTGATGTAACGCACATTGCACTTACAAATTGGCAGAGGGAATCATACGGTGACACACTGCTTACAGCATGCAGAACTAATTGAAAACCTTACAGCCTACCTTGGTTGCATATTTCTTGTCAGTGTTTATCATTTTGGGGTCGTGCCCTGCAGCTGACAATGGCATGATGTTTGGTTTGAGTGACGGTGTAGTGACTGTTGCAAGCATCATATGGCTGGTTGAGTATGATGCGGGAGGGGGCGATGGAATTCTGCAGAACTGACGAAGGTGGAAATCAGATGGGCATTGAGACGCGTCGACGTTGGATGGGGAAAGAAGGTGACATACAGGCTTGGGAAGGGATGGAATAACAGATGAGTCAGTGTATGAGAGGAGCACTGAAGGAGGAGGTAAAGTGGAAGGTGTCAAACGCAAAGGGGATGGCAACAAACTGGCTACGGAATAATCAGGGGATGAGGAACGTTGCGATAATCATGTGGGAACTTTTACAGCAGAGGGGGTCTACAGGGGTCCGCATGCAAAGGGGGGATATATTCTGTCATCATTGCTCGGAAAGTCAAATGCTTCTGGACGCCTTTTGGCAGGCAAGGCACCTTACTAGTAGGGATGGTGACAGCGACGGGAAATGTTGGTGGGCAGATGGAAGGAGGACGAACGAGGCAGAATTGTTGAGCCCGAAGGTGGGGCTGAAACCACAAGGAAAGGACGCACTGTGGGGGGTGCTTTGAGAATACATGGCTGTTGGGAAGGGGGGACGTTTACTGGTCGAAGGAGGAAGGAACGGGACAGGATGGGATGTGGACGGGATTCAATGATGGAATGAGGATGACGAAAGTCAATCTGACTCACCGGGAAGGAAGGAGGAAGGAGGGTGTGCAATAAGATAGACACGGGGCCTGATACATCACGATAATATTATGGGAACCCTTACAGGCCTGGGGCCACAGAGATGGATACGAAGATGGAGGGGGAGATGTGACCAGTGGGAACGGGGACTAGGTCACAATGGATACCATTATTAAGGCACAAGTCGAATTGTGGCATGGCAATAAGGTGGGATGGTAATGAATAACGGACGAAGGAAAGGCAAAGGACAAGTCGGAGAAGGAAACACTGCCTAGAGCAGGGACACATGGCAAAGGAACAAGGACGACAAGGAATGAATGTACACGTGTAAGGAGTCGGATTGTGGCGTCGTAATAAGAAGGCGAAATGGGGATGAATAACGGACGAGGACGGGACAAAAGACCAGTAGCAGGAAACACAGTTCCTAGAGAAGGGGGGATAAGGGAACGGAAAAAACACGACACTGGTTATAATATCGTCAGAACTGGGACATACTGAGGGCGCTACTGGATGTACCGTGCCGACTTGGACTTGATTGGTATTGGGAACTTGGAACGGAGGGTGGCGAGACTTGATGTCATTTGGGACAACACTTTCTGCTATCATTTAGTAAAATACTTAAAAGAAGATTTGGTATCCACTTTGAGGTATCACGATGGGAAATTGGGGGGGGGGGGGGGGGGGGGGGGGCGGGGGGGGACGCGACATGGATTGATGAATGGATTATTTAAAAAAAAAATTTAAAAAAAATTATGGACAAAAGGTCGACAAGAGGAATCTATGAAGGAATGGAATGGGATGGAAGTGGTATGGAAGGAACTGGAATGGAATGGGATGGAAGTGGTATGGAAGGAACTGGAATGGAATGGGATGGAAGTGGTATGGAAGGAACTGGAATGGAATGGGATGGAAGTGGTATGGAAGGAACGGGAATGGAATGGGATGGAAGTGGTATGGAAGGAACTGGAATGGAATGGGATGGAAGTGGTATGGAAGGAAATGGAATGGAATGGAATGGAATCGGTCTGGAATGGAGGGAAGCAGTGGAATGAAAGTGATTAAATGAAGGAAGGAAAGGAAGGTGCTATGGTCACGCCTGGCTAAGCAAGGAAGGAAGGAAGCAAGACAAGAAGTAAGGATGAGATTATTGGAATGACGGATGAATTAAAATATGGAATAATGTTGACGGGCGGAACCTGATATTCTTTAAATTTGGTTGGCGGATGAATTGAGATACGGAATGAGGCTGACTTGAGGAATCTGATATTAATTACTGAGTTCACTGACGCCGGATTAAAGTACGCATGAGGTTGAAACAGGAACATGTTTCACGGAATGAGGGATGAAATTCAATCTGGAAAATGCTGTGCAAGGTCACGGAATGGGGAATGAATCGGGAGCATAAGTCACGGAATGGGGAAACTGACAACACGTAATAAGGTTTGGGAATATGCATCACTTGAATATTATGATATATACTCTCGGGACTGGCAGATGTTATAACAGACCCGAACGATAAGCTGCTTCGGGTGGAGAGACAGTGAAAGGAAAATGGAAGGACAAATGGGAGATAGGGTCGACACACACGTTTCGAATTCGACAGGTGACGGGGAAATGAAGGAGGGGGGGGGGGGGGGGTTGTATGAGAAATTTGAGGAGCCTATACAGACAAGGCAACCTTTCATGTGATGCAAGGTCGGTGGGATGGAACTTGTCAAGGCAGTTGTGCCACAAGCGGACTACCGGAATATAAAGGACGTAACGAGTGAAATAAGGAAGGAAAGGAGGAGACGATGCTATGGACATTGGCAAGAGAAAAGGAGATAAGACAGGAGAATCTGAAGAGGGTTTTCGGCGAGGGGGAAGCTGGAGGAAGCAGGGTGCAAAGGACAGGAGACAAATTTGGACGACACACCTGTTCGGATGTTGCCGGGTTATACACAGGAGAACAACTGAGTGATTACAGGAGGAGATTGGGATGGGAGGAAGACGAAACAGAGGTTATACGGCATGGCAGGAGCAATGTCACAAAATATTATGGGGGGAAGGGTACAGAACAACTCGCGGAACTAGGGTGACAATTGATCAATCGCAGTGGGGGGCAATGAAGTTTGTATGGTTACATTCGGCTATCAGCTTGCCAGAGGGAATGAAAGAGGCGGCAAGGGGCATCATGCAAGGATGCAAAGGTGGCAAGGAATCAGTGCATGGTATATATGGGTAACGAAGATGGAAAAGGGTGAGGCCGCGGAGAAATAGAATATTTGGTGCCATGGCGGCAAGGGCGTTTACACAACGAACGGTAGAGGAGGCGAAAAGGTTGGGAACCAAGGTGAGGGTACGCACGATGGGTGCAGGGCATTCCGGATAATACTGATTAAGTCAAAGGGGGAATGGAGGGGGTCGGAGATGGAACGGGAAATAAAGTTTGCGACGGACTTGGCCTGGGCCTGCGATGAGGGCTGGGAGGAGAGTCCGGGGTGGCTGACGTCACTGTGTCGGTATGGTTGCAAAGTTTGACTTGGGAAGAGCGGGCGGAAGCGAGTTCAGGCGACTTATGGGAGAGGGAAAGGAAGGGCTGTGACAGGAGACAAGGACCAAGAACGGAATTGAAAGAGAAACAAGATAAAATGGGCGAGGGGATTATGTATGAATGGAAATGGGGACGACGAGCACAACGGGCAGAGGATACCCGGAGCGGACACGTGAGGGGGCAACGTTAACGGGAGACCATCTTGTGGCCCCCGGGCCTGTTCTTCCATTTCCTTTTCCTCCTTCCCATAGTTTTCTTCCCCAAATAATTGCGTCATCCGAAGCTAGGAATCATGAAGCTATTGCACTAAATGCAGACATCCGCACAATCCCATGTCGTTCGCATTTGTGTGCCATGATGGCTCCCCCATTTATGTCACTGTATAACCCCCTTCCCCCCCTTATCGTGTCCCGTTTCCCCCGCCTTTCTACCACTTGAACCCCGTGGTGTTCCCCACACTCCCAAGCGGTACCACTTTTGCCTTCAGTCTTTGTCTTCGTGTTGACAGATTCCCCCATCGTGCCCCCTTTCCCTCTGTGTGCTAAGGGAAAGAACGGGGAGGAGACATGGAGGGGATTGGTGGATGGAAAAAGACTGAGTTGGATCAGGATAGGGAAAGGCATTTACGACAAGACTGCACGTTATAGGGGGGAAAATATGCGGAGGCACGATAGCTTTTTCGTGAGGACAAGCTTAGCGGCTAATAATGGCCTGGTGGATGCCAAGGAATTATATGTACGATGTGCTCCGGTGGCGGAGGTAAGGGAAAGACAGGAAGAGAAAAGGCGTCGAAAAGGGAGGAAAACCGGGATGTAAACGGAAATATGACAGGGAAGTTGGCGGAAGGGGGAATGGTGTGATTGTCGGACCAGAGGCACACAGTGATGATGCCACTCAGGAAGAGATGCCTTCAGGAAAGGAAGGCAGATTCTTAGTATGGGGGATAATTGGGAGCGATACCTCGAACAACGGAACGGCGGAGTTGCCGAGTGCACAACGATGATACGCCGTATCAGAACGACTTGGATCGCGCCACGGAAGCCAAACGGGAGGGTGAAGGGAAGCAGGGGAATGAGGAAGAGGATAAGGGGGATACCAGCCATAGGGGGGACAAGGAAATAAAAGGGGATGAGGGTAGCAAGGAGGACAAGGGAATCGCGGCGGACGCGATGGACCAAGGGAATAGGTCTGTGGATAAGGATCTCGGCCGGGGGGCGGAAAGGAATTTGGGACCCACTGGAAGGAATAACGGGGAGGAACGGGACCGGGACGTCGTCTCCTCCTCCAGACTTACCAGAAGATCGGTGCACGGACAGGATCTTTGAGTCCTAGCAAAGCGGTTAATTCAATTAACAGAGCCGATTTCCCTTTAGCCTACACGAAGGTGGCGATCAAACAACTAGGGGGGGAGGAAGTCATTGGGAATGACACGATGGCGACGATCAGTGTGATCGGAAAACACTTTCAGGACAAATCTGGGGGACAGCCGTGGTATTGGCAAGCATTACGGCGAACGCAGGGATGGGTGAATGGGGTGTCGGGTTCGACGCCACTAACTATTCACGTTTCGTCTTTCGGATCAGTCGATATATACGCATAAGTTCTGGGTGGTACCGGCGTACACGGGAGGATTATTATGGAGCCTTGATGCGCTCCAGCGTATGCGCACACATATCGATTGGGCTGGGGGAATTGTGAGATACAGTACGGGCGAGAACGCACCGGTATATAAGCTGGTAGCATGGTCGGCGGATGACGACCCGCAAGGAAACAAGGACGGATGGACCGCTGGTGATTTTACGGCGGCAACGGTGGAGTTGTCGAAGGAAACGGCGGCCGACGAAGCGGCACGCGAGGGTTTCGCGGTTGCAATTGGGGATCCTCAGGAAACGGAGGAGGAAAGTACGTCGGAGGATGAGTGGACGCCTGACAGAATAGCCGCATTGTGCGACATACGGTTGGACCAGTTGAGGGAACAACGGAAACTGGCGACGGATGGGTTTCCAGTACATGGGCGCAATTTGGGGTACCAGCACAAGGAAATGGATGGCAGGACGTTGCCAAGGGCCCGGTATGTGGTTTGTAACGTGGCAAAACCTGGTAAGGCAAAAACAGGGATCATAGATTTCCTCAAGGACAAGTGGGGCGATGAGCCCATCATGGCTGACTCGGTGGCAGGGATAAAGAAAGCGTTGAAGAATCGGCTTTCTCATGGGGACTTCACGATCGTACTGCCGGTGGGCAGGCGAACGGAAATGTGGTGGTACGATATCGAGGATTTCCTGGTTCAGAACCCGATACCTATACCGAGCCGGACACAAAAGCTCGTTATAGCGTGGAGGATGGGATCAAGGCAGGCGGCAAGGAAGTATCGGCAGGAACTCCTTGGCCGGGACTTGGCGGTGATCCGAAATGAGGCATTCACCCATATCTCTGGGGTATACCACAGAACACACGCGACCCAGTACGCCATGATGGGGTATGCGGATTAGGAGAAACAAACACCCACATTATATCGGTCTCGGGCAGGCCCTGGGTTTGATGAGGATTGCATGGAAGCCTCGGTGGATGATATAGCCGGGAAGGCTACGGACGAGCAGATCAAGGAGGAAACGGATAAGGCACGGGAGGCCTTGCGGGTGCAGGCTAAACAATGGCAGGGGAGCGAGAAGTCCAAGGAGGACGTGCTCGCGATGATGGACGAGCACATCGAGGTTTTTGGGCCTGTGGAAGGGGGATCGGTCAAACACCATACGGCGGTGTTTCACAGGGAAATGGGATAGGAAGTGCCTGGAATAGGGCGGCCTTCGCGACTCAGCTACCACGAAGACAGGATCGCCAAGGAAATGGAGGCGGAACTGTTGGAAAAGGGGTTCATAGAGGCCCGGTTATTGGAATACTCTTCGCCGGTGCGGATGGCGCCGAAGCCGGATGGCACATTGTGCATAAACTATTGGAAGATCAACCATATCATAAAGAAGATCGAGACGCCGGTTCCGGATGTACGGCGGGGAGTGGAAGTGCTGCGAAAGGCGAAGATATACTCCACTTTGGATCTGAAGAGTGGTTTCTGGCAAATATCATTGGCAGAAGAGAGCCAATACCTCACGGCCTTCATGATTGGAATGACGACCTATGTATAGAAGGTCTTGCCGATGGGGCTCAAGGTTGCTCCGGGAATCTTCCAGAAGGCGATGACTGAGATGCTGGGGGCGAAGTTCCGCGATGACAATTTGCTTTTAAGCATGGCGATACGTCCACGTACGCATTTGCGTATCTGGATGATTTCATAATATACTCTAACTCGGTGGAAGAGCACATGGAACACCTCAGGGATATCATGAGGCGGTTTAAGGCATTCGGGTTTCGGCTCAATGCCAAGAAGTGCTGTTTCATGCAAAAACTGATTCAATATTTGGGATACGACATTGAGAACGGAACATGCACAATCGCGGCTAAGAAGATGGAAGCATTGGAGGCAATGTCGATGCCGAGGAGTAAATCGGATCTACACTCGTTCGTGTCTTGGGCGCAATATTATGGAGAGTTTATCCCGAATTTTGCCAATCGGGCGGAGCCCGTACGGAAGTACATGAAGAACTTCAAGGGGGACTGGGCAAATTCGGATGAGTGGGGGCAAGACGTCTAGGATGCCATAAAGGACTTGCGGGGTACAATCATGAAGGATCCGTTAACGGAGGACGGAACAGTGCTGAGGTTGCCAGACTTCAACGCACCTTTTATCCTGGATACGGACGCGTCGGCGTACGCGATAGGGGGGGGGGGGGGGGGGGGGGTGCTACAACAGGCGGACGGCAAGGGACGGCTACGGCTAGTGATCTTTCTTAGTCGGCGAATGCCGAATGCGGAAAGGCAATAATGCACGAGGCAACGGGAAGCTTTGGCTATTGTCTGGGGATTCAAACAATTAAGAGAATACCTGTGGGGGGCGAAGGACACAAAGGTGAGGACGGACTATAACAACCTGCGGTGGTTGATGTCGCAAGACCAGACGGAACGTCTGGCACGGTGGCAACAGGAGTTATCGGAGTAAGATTTCCATGTACATCAAGGGAAAGGAGAACTTCTTGGCTGATCATCAGTCGAGGTCGGGCGGAAGGGAGGAGGCAGGTGCTCCTCAATGTAAGGGGGAGGGGAAACCGAAAAAGCGCCAGGTACCGGAGGTATTCACGGTCAAGCCGGTATGGGACGGGGACCAGAGAAGGGGGATGAACCTAACACGATTTGGGTTCACCACGGCGGCGGCGGTATTGACGGTTTGGGGATACATGGATTTGGAAAAGATAGAGAAGGAAGCGGATTTCGAGCATAAGAAGCCGATAAATGGCATGGTATATGCGGCGGAAATGTCGGCGGCATACAAATTAACGTTTCGGACGACCGGAGACATGGGGAAACAGGAATGCGACAGGGACCTTCGGCTTTATGAAGCGGCTCACATTAATCCGCGGGAATGCTGTGAGGAACATGGGAACCAATACGCGAGGGACAACCTCGAGGAGTACGAATGGAACGCGGCATCGAACGAGGAGAGGACACCGGAGGAATTGGAGAGGCCATGCTTTCCATGGCGGCAGTTGCCGATGGTGGGCAACATTATCGTCGGGGATAAGAAGGACGAGGAGCAGCAGCGGCAGGAGCCGGTGGGCTTCAAGATGTTGGAAAAGACGCACCCTAGTAGGCTGGCGCTGGATTTGGAAACGGATACGCAAATCAGGTTTGCTTCGGTGGATAAACTTCGGAGTCTGACAAGTGAGGCAAAGGAATTCCATGCGTTAATTCAGCACGTGAAAAACCCAACGCCGGAAACGCGCACCGAGGCGGTGAAAAGGCAGCTAAAGACGCACACGTACTCGGATGGGTTAATCTCGTATATGGGAACGGACGGCAGATACAGGGATGATCCGGAACGGTGGACAGTATGGGTACCGCCGGCGTTGCGGCACGCGATCTTGATCGGGGCACACAACTGTCCCATGCAGAGTCATCCGGGATTGGAAAAGATGAAATGGTCGTTGGCAAGGAAGTTCTACTGGGGGAATATGGGCAGGGACGTCGAGAGGTTTATCAACGGCTGCGCATAATGTCAGCGGGCTAAGACGCCTTACGATGCGACCAAAGGGCTGATCGGGCAATACGAGGTCACGGGCGAGATTTTCGAGACGGTGCACATCGATTACGTGGGGCCACTGCCGGAGGCAGGGGATGGGGGATTCAAATATATCCTTACGGTTATCGATCGGGCGTCCAATTACGTGATCACGGTGCCCACGAAGGATGACACCAAGGAAACAACTGCTGAGGCACTCATCGACTGTATCTTTAGCAGGATTGGGGTTCCGAGGAAGATAATTTCGGATCGGGGGAGTTCGTTCATCAATTGGGTCTCGAACGAGCTGAGTGCGTACTTTGGGTTTCAATGGAACTATGTCACGGTTTATAACCCGATGGCTAAAAGCAAGATCGAGCGGATGCACAAAACTATGAAGGTGTCGTTGAACATATACTGTCAGAATAACCAGAAGGTCTGGCCGGAAACGGTACATGCTTTCACGTCTGCGGTTGACAACCTGGAGTCTTCGTCTTTGGGAGGGCATGTTCGGCTTTGCCCGAATCAGTTGGTACACGGAAAGGTGTTGAACACACCTTCGGATGTCCTGAAGCAGACGGCGCTCTATGAGCCAACGGAATTGATGGCGTGCCGTTTGAGAGCGATGGCGGAGACGGAACTCATGGTCCGGAAACAACGGGAGGCGGAGATGCGGCGTAAGGACGCCAGGGGGCAGCAGAAGTACAAGCATGTGGAGTTCAATGTGGGGGAGACTGTCTTGTTATACGTCCCGAGCATCCCGGTGGGATTATCGGTGAAGCTATATGAGAAATGACAGGGGCCATATCAGGTGGTACAGCAGACAGCGGCATACAACTGCAAAATTCGTCATCAACGGACGAATAAGGAACAGATTGTGCAGCGGTTGGTTAATTAAGTTCTCACCGTTCTTATTGGATTATGAGACGGACGCGCAGGCACTGGCGCGCACGGCGAATGACTGGGGCAATCAGACGCCTTTGATTACTCGTTCGCAGCGGGCGGAGGAGATTGCGAGGTTAACGGAACAGCTCTCGTATGAGAAGGAGGAGGAGGAGAAGCAGAGGTTGCGGGATGTAATCGCGGAACTGGAAACAGGCTCTCATGAAAGAGCACCAAGAAGGCAACGCCAAGGGGGGAGTGACGCGGACAGCAAGGAGGAAGTCAAGGAGAGGCGGGGGGAGTCAGGTGGAGTGGCAGGAGCGCCACAGCAGGAAGCGAAGAAGGAGGAGAAGCAGAGGGAGGAGAAGCAAGGGGCACAACCGGCTCTTCCGAGGCCACCACCAGAAGGCCAGGATGGGAGCGGACGGCGGCCACAGGCGGAGAATTCTGTGGGTGCAGGACCCAGTCAAGATCGATGAAATCCACTGGCGGGCGGCAATGCAAGTTCTACTTGATGCGACCGGCGGCCAGGGAGGTCGCGGACGACACGATGGATGGCTTTTACGTCATGCGGATACTGAAGGTGGGATGTACAAGGTCAAAAGCGGTGGCGGGCATTGCTCCGGTAATGCAGTTTTGGAGAAGTGGTGATGCAACGAACCTGGAGAAGGGCCGCCGGTTCAGTCCAGTTTTTCTGGAGAACTGGGGGCAAAAGCGGGAAACGTGGGATGTGTGTATCCAGTTGGACGACAAGGACCACACGCCTTATACGGTGCAGACGCGACCTAGGATGGTCCTGGATATGCCTTTTGACCTCACCGAGGATCGGCAATTTCCCACCGTCGTGTGGGATGAGGTGGAGGAGGCAGGCCTGCCCTTCGAAATTATCTGGGCACCACCGGCAGCGGTGAGGTCGAGGGGGAAGAAGCGTCCCTCGGGGCCGGAAAAGAAAATGAGAGAGAAAAGAAGATGAGAGCGAGAGAAGAAGATGAGAGAGAGAGAGAGAGAGAGAGAGAGAGAGAAGAGGAGAGAGAGAGAGAGAGAGAGCGAAAGAGTGGGACCGGAACCGGGGAGGTGCGCCCGGGGGAAGAGGCTGAGAGAGAAAAGATGATGATCGAGTCCGGGGTGGTGCGCCCGGGGGAAACGACTGAATGATACCCAAGGGTCAATGGATCCACAGGTGTATGGTATACACCAATCACGCGCAGGGACGCGATGATATAAGTTTATTTCCGCGCAGGGCGCGATGATATAATTTTATTCCGCGCAGGGACGCGATGATACAATTTTATTTTCGCGCAGGGCGCGATGATACAATTTCATTCCGCGCAGGGGCGCGATGATATAATTTTATTCCGAGCAGGGACGCGATGATACAATTTTATTTCCGCGCAGGGCGCGATGATACAATTTCATTCCGCGCAGGGACGCGATGATGTAAATTTATTCCGCGCGGGCCGCGATGGACGCGACGATGTAATTTTGAAACCCGCGCCGGGACGCGATGACAGACCTAAAAGGCTTTGAAGGACAATGTGATCATGGTCGCCAGGGAGCGAGACCACTAACACGGCAGGATTGATCATCCTTGCCCCAACATATTATATACACCCTTGCCCCAACATATTATATACACCCTCTAAGCCTGCGGTGGCATGACAAGGGTAAGCGTACGGTGTACGAACATGATATAATGGTCGGCATGAATGAATGAAAAGAAGAGAGAACGAGATGAGAAAGGAAGAAGAGAAAGATCAGGGCATTGGGAATGATCATCCCTTGAATTACATATGAATTCTTTCACGCGGGGACGCGATGAAGGGCATTGGGACTGAACGGGAATATCTTGTCCGCCAACGAGCGAAACCGCGGGCTTTATGGGACTGATCACCCCTTTTACTTTATTTAATTACCGGTACCGCTATAACGGCGATGTAACGGGAAGATGGGGAATATGGGAATGGGACCCTGGTGGCGTTGGAAACAGGGGGAGAGGGGATACATGGCAATGGATAGGGACGGCAGTAATAAGGGGTACTCAGGGTCGTTTCAAGCATGGAGTGGTAGAACCGGAGGACCGCGGCGGGGAGTATCAAAGGCGTTGGAGGGGGGTCTTCCCTCAACGACGTCTTGAATCACTTCTGGGATACGCGACCGGGACTACAGCGTCACCTGGGGCCATAAGTTGATACAGTTTTCACGATTGGAGCGGATTCGAGATCGGAGGTGGATTGTTTTCAAATGCCCACAAGTTTCGCGGCAATTTTCACGTTTGAGTGGAAGTGGATGGATTGATCAAATTCCCACTAGTTTCGTGGCAATTTTCGACGTTTGAGTGGAAGTGGATGGATTGATCAAATTCCCACTAGTTTCGTGGCAATTTTCGACGTTCGAGTGGAAGTGGATGGATTGATCAAATTCCCACTAGTTTCGAGGCAATTTTCGACGTTCGAGTGGAAGTGGATGGATTGATCAAATTCCCACTAGTTTCGTGGCAATTTTCGACGTTCGAGTGCAAGTGGATGGATTGATCAAATTACCACTAGTTACATGGCAATTTTCATGGATTCAGATGTTACACGAGAGGGCTTATGCAGGATTATGGTGACGGCAGAAATGGGGCGATACATTTTACGTGAGTAGTCTCACGCAAATATTTTTCTTCTGACGCAATAGAAGCGCATCGGATTTCGAATCTGGGGAATAATGCGGAACCGATGGGCTTAAATCGGACAAACATGGAATTTAGCAATAACTATCCGGGGGTAGTATAGACTCACACTAGGTGGGGGGGACGATGAGTGAATTTAGGATAACACGGGGTGTGCAATTTATCCGAGGGGAAGTGTCCAGTCACAGATCACCTCTCGAGATAATTTTCACATTTTATCACGGTTTGGTTCGGCTGGTCTTAACTCGACTTCTCGCGCACCCTGACGAGGGCACGCTCGGGGGGGGGGGGGGGGAGAGGGGATTGTGCAGGCCATCAGGTATATAATGGCATTACTCTATGTTCCGGTCTGTTGGTTTACCTTGGCTTGGAGAGTACGTAGTCCCTTCTACGTTAGGTATTCCTCATTCTACAAATCGTTAGACAGTTGTTATATTATTAATATTTGATCTTGTAACATTTTAATGTTGTTTTAGGATAAGGAATATGGGAGGAAAGCTAGGAAGCTTGGATCACATAGGACCTTAAACCTATATAATTCACATAACCGTTTACCGCCGGCGTGGAGAAGGTTTTTAGGATGCAGATTACACTATTGTGTAGCATCCATATTGAATAACCTCCCACATTAATAGCGTTGACCCGATCCTTCTACAACATATGTAGTAACAGTTTGAAGTTAAGGAAAAAGCTCACGGAAATCAGTTCGTGAAATTTTGTCTTTTTTGAGGGCCGGCGCAGTGACTGGGTATTTATGTCTAAATAAGGGAAATTGCACTTATTGGTTGTTGTTTGGGGTATGCTTTAGCATCTGTGCAGGTTACGGACGTAACGAAACGTGTCAGTTGACCCTGTCAAAGGGACACTCCGTTTTTAATGGTTTTTCCCTCTGACTTGTTGGTTGGGTTCAGACTTGACTTCCCTTTCTGCTTTAGAAATGGAGGTTAGTTCTGAACCAGTTGTGTTCAATATTATTATTGCTGTTGACATTCAAGACAACAAAAAAAATTGATTTTTCTGTTTTGGTTGGAATTTCAGTTTTGGTTGGAATTTTGATTTTGGGTGAAAATTTGAATTTTTCAAATTAACTGCTATATTCGTCCGCAAAATATCGTAAATTTTCGCGAAATGTTACCGTTAAATTTGAAAATTTGAATTTTTGTCACAAAAATGAAAAACTGTCACAAAAATGAAAATCTGACACAAAAATGAAAAACTAATTTTTGTTGTTGTCTTGAATGTCAACAGCAATATTAATTTCATTTTTACTTTGAGCTCGTAAGGGTAAGACCTCCGGTCTTAATACAGCCTCCGACTACTTGTCCGGGCCTTGCGAAACAATACAACTTGAATTCTGAGAACTAACGAGAATATTTCAAGTGGAATACGAGTTGTGTACCAGTGTAGAGTTGGACGGTTCAAGTCAGTCTAAGAAAAATATAACTGAGGCAAAAGCGGAAGTCTCAGCTGCCACTTTACCTGGTTGGGATGCAATTTTTACCTATCATTATTAATTGATTTCCTATGACCGACTGGGACCGGAAAAAGCGGTCCAGGGAAAAAAGGTAGATATGGGGAAAAAAGACAATAGTTAACATGTTCTAAAAAGCTAACCGGTAAAGGAAATATTATTAGTACTAGCGACATTCAAGAGGAAAAAAAAATTAGTTTTTTGATAATTTTTGGTTGGAATTTTAATTTTAGTTGGAATTTTAATTTTGGTTGGAAATTTGAATTTTCAAATTAACTGCTATATTCGTCCGCAAAATATCGTAAACTTTCGCGAAATGTTACCGTAAAGTTGGAAAATTTGAATTTTTGTCACACAAATGAAAAATTGACAAAAAAAGAAAATCTGACACAAAAACTAAAAACATTTTTTTTTTTTCCTCTTGAATGTCGCTAGTAATAAATTGATCTGTTAACAGCAGTTGAAAACGTAACAACTACAAGGCAAGTTATGATAGTTGATATTACTGGCGACATTCAAGTGAACACACAAACTATTATAAATTTTCAAGTTTCTTTTTTATAAAAAAGTTCCATTTTGTGTGTGTGTGTGTGGGGGGGGGGGGGGGGGGGGGAAGGTGGAGAAGGGGTGTGTTAAGATATATCTATTAGAAAATAATCTTCATAAGTAGAAAAAGCCGCAAATCCTGTTATTAATAAAAGGAAAGAACATAGTCACACAAACATAAACTTTCTTATTATTATTATCATTATTATTATTATTATTATTATTATTATTATTATTATTATTATTATCATTATTATTGCATGCAAAGAATGTTTCATCACGTCATGTAGAACTCCAGATCAAAGCTTTCCACCGCTAGCCTGTGCAAAAGACTGTTGGTGGAGTCATCGTATTCTTGGTCTTGTTGTTGGCGCTGTTGCTGTTGTTGTTGTTGTTGATGATGATGATGATCATGATGTTGTTGTTGTTGTTGTTGCTGTTGCTGCTGCTGCTGCTGCTGTCCTAGCTGTCGCGTCTCCTGTTGCTGCTGCAGCAGTCTAGTTTGCTCGTGCACGATCTCTTGTTGTTCTTGCAGCTCTCGCTGGAGCTCTTGCAGGTGCAGATGCCGTTCGTACAGGAGTTGCAATTGTTGCTCCAGCTGTTCTGGTTGCTGTTGTTGTTTTTGTTGTTGTTGTTGCCCTTGAGACTGCTGCTGCTCCTGCTTCTGCTCTTGTTCTTGTTCTTGTTCTTGTTCATGTTGCTGCTGCTGATGCTGATGTTGCTGCTCTTGTTGTTGTTGCTGCTGCTGTCGTTGCTCTTGTCGTTGCTGCTTTTGTTGTGGATGATTGAAAAGGTGCTTCATTGGAAAAATTCGAGGCGCGTGAGCGATCGTTCCTAGCTCTTGTTCTTCTTTTTCTTGTTCTTGTTCTTGTCCTTGTCCTTGTTCTTGCTCTTGTCCTTGCTTTTGCTTGTGCTCTTGTTCTTGTTCCTGTTTTTGTTCTTGTTGCTGTAGTTGCTGCTGTCGCAACTGGTTGGCTTGAGATGCCGACCCGACTGGATTGGATTCGACGCAGAAGTCCTCGTCCTATCCATAAAACGACATTACTTGTTACACTGACAGGAAAACTCTGGGATAATAATAATAATAACAATAATAATAATAATAATAATAACAACAACAACAATAACAACAACAACAATAATAATAACAAAAATAATAACAAAAATAATAATAATAATAATAGTGCTTCTCTGTCAATGGCTGATGCAAATCTGCACATGCGCCTCCATCGTCTCACCCGTGAGGGGAGTACGAAGAATTGACGATAGGCTCTAATGACACCCCCGCAAGGGCAGTTCCAACACTTCCAGACGGACCGGTATGTTCAATGAAAATACTGGTGGCACCGACTGGAATCGAACTGGCGACAGGGCCCAGATGGTAGAACTTGACCACTGGGCTATCACGGTGTCCATAATAATAATAATAATAATAATAATAATAATAATAATAATAATAATAATAATAGTGCTTCTCTGTCAATGGCTGATGCATTTCTGCACATGCGCCTCCATCGTCTCACCCGTGAGGGGAGTACGAAGAATTGACGATAGGCTCTAATGACACCCCCGCAAGGACAGTTCCAACACTTCCAGACGGACCGGTATGTTCAATGAAAACACTGGTCCAGACGGATCGGTATGTTCAATGAAAATACTGGTGGCACCGACGGGAATCGAACTGGCGACAGGGCCCAAATGGTAGAACTTGACCACTGGGCTATCACGGTGTCCAATAATAATAATAATAATAATAATAATAATAATAATAATAATAGTGTATCTCCTGCCAATTGCTGAGCCAAAAGGCCATGTGCATCCAATCCTCCATTCCATAAGGAAAGTCTCCACACCAATCGGTGGAATAAAGGAAGTGACGGCATAGAACATTACTCTAGGAGCTTTATACCAATCAGCCCCTGGAAAGGGACCGATGGCCTATGTACTCCCTAAATAATAATAATAATAATAATAATAATAATAATAATAATAATAATAATAATAATAATAATAATAGTTAGGGGCTGCGCCAACACCTGAAAGGATGGTGCGCGAAATCGCGCCCCCCCCCCCCCCCCCCCCCTCTCTTCCCAAGGTTGCTTTTCCTCTCATTCTCACATGCACAACTTTTACAGCCTTGGAGCAACCTCAGCCATTCATTTTGGTGCCGGCGAATTCGCTTCGGGTACGTACCATCGCGGGACTGGGGTTCCTGGGGGCAGGCCCCCCCGGACCCCGCCTTTCCATAGTCCACAAGGTACGTTCAATTGCCGGAGGTAACCGGCATAAACCCTTGCAGCACAAATCTTAGAGCCTTGGAGCATTCTCAGCCATTCATTTTGGTGCCGGCTAATTCGCGTGGGGTACGTACAATTGCAGGGCTTGGGTTCCCGGGGGGGGGGGGGGGGGGGGGGGGGGGGGGGGGGGGGGGGAGGGGCCCGGAACCCCCCTTCCCCGTCGACGGGGTACGTTCAATTGCCGGAGGCGCCGGCAAGTGCTGCTAAAGACCAAGGAATTTTGGCATTCAGGACACCCCCTGACGCAAATATTTGCGTGAATTCCAAAAAAAATCATATCAGCATCAACATCGAGTCTGGGGCTAGCCACCCTGTCCATATGAGCTCCCAACTCCTGGTTCCTACAAACCATGATTTATTCCTATAGGGGTGCAGAAATGGGTGAAAAAAACAAGGAATTTTGCACCCTGCAAATATGAGCTCCCAACTCCTCCTGGTTCCCACAAACCATGAATTATTCCGACAGGGGTGCAAAAATGCGTGTGTGTGTGTGTGTGTGTGGGGGGGGGGGGGGGTACACAAATTCCATTTCCCCCCTCCAAATAATAATAATAATAATAATAATAATAATAATAACAATAATAATAATAATAATAATATGTATGTATGTATGTATCGTCTGCCAATTGCTGAGCCAAAAGGCCATGTGCATCCAGTCCTCGATTCCATAAGGAAAGTCTCCACACCAATCGGTGGAATAAAGGAAGTGACGGCATAGAACATTACTCTAAATAATAATAACAATAATAATAATAATAATAATAATAATAATAATAATAATAATAATCATCATCATCATAACAATAATAACAATGATGATGATGATGATGATGATGATAATAATAATAATAATAATAATAATAATAATAATAATAATAATAGCGCTTCTCTGTCAATGGCTGATGCAAATCTGCACATGCGCCTCCATCGTCTCACCCGTGAGGGGAGTGCGAAGAATTGACGATAGGCTCTAATGACACCCCCGCAAGGGCAGTTCCAACACTTCCAGACGGACCGGTATGTTCAATGAAAATACTGGTGGCACCGACGGGAATCGAACTGGCGACAGGGCCCAGATGGTAGAAGTTGACCACTGGGCTATCACGGTGTCCATAAAATAATGATAATAATAATAATAATAATAATAATAATAATAATAATAATAATAATAATAATAATAATAATAATAATAGGCTCGACTCCAATAGAAAATGATGGAAAATGATGGTAAACCAATCACGAAAGAAATCAAACAATCAATTAGTCTACAATGTTGTACAATCTAATATAACAAGACACAGGACTCAACCGATGTAAATCAACAACACAAGACTTGTGCAATCAAAACCGATCAGTCGATCGATCAATCAATCAACCAGTCAATCAGTCACGAAAGCAAAGCAAGCAAGCGAGCAGTCAACCAACCAACTAACCAACCAACCGAGCAGTCAACCAACCAACCAACCAACCAAACCAAACCAAACCAAGCAAGCCAAGCCAAGCCAAGCCAAGCCAAGCCAAGCCAAGCCAAGCCAAGCCAAGCCAAGCCAAGCAAGCAAGCAAGCAAGCAAGCAAGCAAGCAAGCAAGCAAGCAAGCAAGCAAGCAAGCAAGCAAGCAAGCAAGCAAGCAAGCAAGCAAGCAAGCAAGCAAGCAAGCAAGCAAGCAAGCAAGCAAGCAAGCAAGCAAGCAAGCAAGCAAGCAAGCAAGCAAGCAATCAATCAATCAAGCAAATCAATCAATCAAGCAATCAATCAATCTCGAACAATTTATCAATAAATCAAACGATCAATCACACACACACACACACCACACACACAGCACACACACCACACAGACACACACAGCACACACACCACACAGACACACACAGCACACACACACACACAACATCAATCTATCAATCAATAAAGTAAAGATAATTAGATATCGGTTTGTGGGCAGTCGATCGATCTATTATCGATCGATCGATCAATAGACAGATAGATAGATAGATAGATAGATAGATAGATAGATAGATAGATAGATAGACCTGGTGATTCACCCAAGCCAGTGGCAGAGCATCAGAAACCTATGTATGTATGTATGTATGTATGTATGTATGTATGTATGTATGTACCAGAAGCATGTCACAGCTGAATTCAGAATGTATATATGTGTGTATGTATGTATGTATGTATGTACATATGTATGTGTTTATTTATGTATGTATGTGTAGGTCAGCATGTCACAGCTGAATTCAGATGTATGTATGTATGTATGTATGTATGTATGTATGTATGTATATATGTATGTATGTATGTCTGTATCTATGTATGTATGCATGTATGTATGTATGTATGTATTTATGTATGTATGCATGTATGTGTAGGTATGTACCAGGAGCATGTCACAGCTGAATTCAGAATGTATGTATGTATGTATGTATGTATGTATGTATATGTAGGTAGATATGTACCACAAGCATGTCACAGCTGAATTCAGAATGTATGTATGTATGTATGTATGTATGTATGTACGTATGTATGTACGTACGTACGTATGTATGTATGTATGTATGTATGTATGTATGTATGTATGTGTAGGTATGTACCAGGAGCATGTCACAGCTGAATTCAGAATGTATGTATGTATGTATTTATGCATGTATGTGTAGGTATGTACCAGAAGCATGTCACAGCCGAATTCAGAATGTATGTATGTATGTATGTATGTATGTATGTATGTGTAGGTATGTACCAGGAGCATGTCACAGCTGAATTCAGAATGTATGTATGTATGTATGTATGTATGTATTGTATGTATGTATGTATGCATGTATGTGTAGGTATGTACCAGAAGCATGTCACAGCCGAATTCAGAATGTATGTATGCATGTATGTATGTATGTATGTATGTATGTATGTGTGTATGTGTAGGTCTGTACCAGGAGCATGTCACAGCTGAATTCAGAATGTATGTATGTATGTATGTATGTATGTATGTATGCATGTATGTGTAGGTATATACAGGAGC
>WBZZ01001751.1:25000-36525 GCA_019918135.1 Paulinella micropora
ACAGGGCTTGGGTTCTCGGGGGAAGAGCCCCCCGGACCCCTCCTCCCCGTCGACAGGGTACGTTAAATTGCCGGAGGTGCCGCAAAGGGCGCCTGGTGGTAAAAAACCTCAATTTTCAAGTGTGGGTGCCACCTGTGACCAGAACGGGTACGTACAATCGCAGGGCTCCCCCGGACCCCCCTTTCCCTTCGACAGTGTACGTTGAATTGCCGGAGGTGCCGCTAAGGGCGCCTGGTGGCAAAACACCTCAATTTTCAGGTGTGGGGCCACCCGCGACCAGAACGGGTACGTAAAATCACAGGGCTTGGGTTCCCGGGGGTAGGGCCCCCCGGACCCCCCGCCCAGTCGACAGGGTATGTTCAATGGCCTGAGGCACCGGCAAGTACTGCCAAAAAACAAGGAATTTGGGCATTCAGGACACTCCCCTAACGCAAATATTTGCGTGAATTCCAAAAAATTATATCAGCATCAAGATCGAGTCTGGGGCTAGCCACCCTGCCAATATGAGTTCCCAACTCTTCCTGGTTCACACAAACCATGATTTATTCCGATGGGAGAGCAGAACATAGGCCAAAACAACAAGGAATTTTGGCATTCAGGACACTCCCCTAACGCAAATATTTGCGTGAGTTCCAAAGAAACTGTATCAGCATCAACATCGAGTCTGGGGCTAGACACCCTGTCAATATGAGCTCCCAACTCCTCCTGGTTTACACAAACCATCATTTATTCCGATGGAAGAGCAGAACATAGGCTAAAAAAACAAGGAATTTTCGCATTCAGGACACTCCCCTAACGCAAATATTTGCGTGAATTCCAAAGAAATTATATCAGCATCAACATCGAGTCTGGGGCTAGCCGCCCTGTCAATATGAGCTCCTGGTTCACACAAACCATGATTCATTCCGATTGGGGTGCGAAAAATAAAAACAATGAATTTTGGCATTCAGGACACTGCCCTAACGCAATATGTGCGTGAATTCCAAGAAAATCATATCAGCATCAAGATCGAGTCTGGAGCTAACCACCCTGCAAATATGAGCTTCGAGCTCCTCGTTCCGACAAACCATGATTTATTCCAACAGGGGTGCGGAAATGGTGGGGGTGGGGGTGGGGTACACAAATTTCATTTTCCCTCTCCCCCAAAACCCCCCACCCCCTTGACCAACACCTTTCAGGGATAATAATAATAATAATAATAATAATAATAATAATAATACTATATCTGAGGCGTACTGATGCAGCTCATGGCATATCCTCAACGGACATAAGCCTCCAATACCCTTGTTCGAGGTCCTCCACCCCCCCGTGTCAGTCTCTCGCCTGATGATCGGGGCCACCGATGGAGCTCCTGAGGGCAAGACTGCACTAAGCCGAGGTTATTCCGCAGTCCCAGCAACCTCTTGCAAGACGTCACCGAATGTGCAAGTGCATACACCAAGCGCGGTTGCTAGAGCTGCCTCGAAACCCCACCCATAACAATCTGGTGTCTGCTGGGTCCTGGGCTATCAACCAGCATATGCGGAGTTTAAGATCTTTTACGCGCGCAACGACCCTCCTCCCCAGCATCTACCACCAAAGGGTTATGAGTTGGCGTCACAGTTTAACGCCTTGAGGCCATTGGGCTGGAACTCTGTTTAGCAAGTGTGACTAGGTTTTTTCATCGGGATTTCCCTCAAATATGTCACAGTCAACACTCCAAGGCAGATTTACTATATCTGAGGCGTACTGATGCAGCTCATGGCATATCCTCAACGGACATAAGCCTCCAATACCCTTGTTCGAGGTCCAATAATAATAATAATAATAATAATAATAATAATAATAATTAGGGGCTACGCCAACACCTGAAAGGATGGTTTACCGGTGCGCGAACGCACCAAACCCCGCCAGCCCCACTTCTTATCACTTTTTGGAGGGCCCCCCGGACCCCCCCCCCCCCCTCCCCTCCCGCCCCCTTTCCCTTCGACAGGGTACGTTGAATTGCCGGAGGTGCCGCAAAGGGCGCCTGGTGGCAAAAAACCTCAATTTTCAGGTGTGGGTGCCACCCGCGACCAGAACGGGTACGTGCAATCGCAGGGCTCCCCCGGACCCCCCTTTCCCTTCGACAGGGTACGTTGAATTGCCGGACGTGCCGCAAAGGGGGGGGGGGGGGGGGGGGGGGGGCATTTGGACATTCAGGACACTCCCCTAACGCAAATATTTGCGTGAATTCCAAAAAAAGTATACCAGCGTCAAGATCGAGTCTGGGGCTAACCATCCTGCCAATATGAGCTCCCAACTCCTCCTGATTCCCACAAACCATGATTTATTCCGATGGGGGGTGCAAAAAAAAGCCCAAAAAAAAACAAGGAAATTTGGCATTCAAGACAGTCCCCTAACGCAAATATTTGCGTGAATTCCAAAAAAATTATACCAGCATCAAGATCGAGTCTGGGGCTAACCACCCTGCCAATATGAGCTCCCAACTCCTCCTGATTCCCACAAACCATGATTTATAGGGATCGGGGGTGCAAAAAGGCCCCCCCCCAAAAAAAGGAATTTTGGCATTCAGGACACTCCCCTAACGCAAATATTTGCGTGAATTCAAAAGAAATTATATCAGCATCAAGATCGAGTCTGGGGCTAGCCACCCTGTCAATATGAGCTCTCAACTCCTGGTTCACACAAACCATGATTTATTCCGATTGGGGTGAAGGAATTTTGGCATTCAGGACACTCCCCTAACGCAAATATTTGCGTGAATTCCAAAAAAATCATATCAGCATCAACATCGAGTCTGGGGCTAACCACCCTGCAAATATGAGCTCCGAACTCCTCGTTCCCACAAACCATGATTGATTCCGAGTGCGGAAATGGTTGAGGGGGGGGGGGGGGGCTGCGGGTGGGGGTGGGGTACACAATTTTCATTTTCCCCCTCCCCCCAAACCCCCCACCCCCTTCTCCAACACCTTTCAGGATAATAATAATAATAATAATAATAATAATAATAATAACAATAATAATAATAATAATAATAATAATAATAATAATAATGATAATGATAATAAATAATAACAATAATAATAATAATAATAATAGTGCTTCTCTGTCAATGGCTGATGCAAATCTGCACATGCGCCTCCATCGTCTCACCCGTGAGGGGAGTACGAAGAATTGACGATAGGCTCTAATGACACCCCCGCACGGGCAGTTCCGACACTTCCAGACGGACCGGTATGTTCAATGAAAATACTGGTGGCACCGACGGGAATCGAACTGGCGACAGGGCCCAGATGGTAGAACTTGACCACTGTGCTATCACGGTGTCCAAATAATAATAATAATAATAATAATAATAATAATAATAATAATAATAATAATAATAATAATAATAATAGTAATAGTAATAGTAATAGTAATAGTAATAGTGATAGTATTAGTATTAGTATTAGTAATAGTAATAGTAATAGTAATAGTAATAGTAATAGTAATGGTAATAGTAATAGTAATAGTAATAGTAATAGTAATAATAATAATAATAATAATAATAATAATAGTGCTTCTCTGTCAATGGCTGATGCATTTCTGCACATGCGCCTCCATCGTCTCACCCGTGAGGGGAGTACGAAGAATTGACGATAGGCTGTAATGACACCCCCGCAAGGGCAGTTCCAACACTTCCAGACGGACCGGTATGTTCAATGAAAATACTGGTCCAGACGGACCGGTATGTTCAATGAAAATACTGGTGGCACCGACGGGAATCGAACTGGCGACAGGGCCCAGATGGTAGAACTTGACCACTGGGCTATCACGGTGTCCATAATAATAATAATAATAATAATAATAATAATAATAATAATAATAATAATAATAATAACAATAACAATAACAACAACAACAACAATAATAATAATAATAATAATAATAATAGTAGCAGTAGTAGTAGTAATAATAATAATAATAATAATAATAATAATAATAATAATAATAATAATAATAGTAATAATAATAATGATACTATATCTGAGGCGTACTGATGCAGCTAATGGCATATCCTCAACGGACATAAGCCTCCAATACCCTTGTTCGAGGTCCTCCACCCCCCCGTGTCAGTCTCTCGCCTGATGATCGGGGCCACCGATGGAGCTCCTGAGGGCAAGACTGCACTAAGCCGAGGTTATTCCGCAGTCCCAGCAACCTCTTGCAAGACGTCACCGAATGTGCAAGTGCATACACCAAGCGCGGTTGCTAGAGCTGCCTCGAAACCCCACCCATAACAATCTGGTGTCTGCTGGGTCCTGGGCTATCAACCAGCATATGCGGAGTTTAAGATCTTTTACGCGCGCAACGACCCTCCTCCCCAGCATCTACCACCAAAGGGTTATGAGTTGGCGTCACAGTTTAACGCCTTGAGGCCATTGGGCTGAATAATAATAACAATAATAATAATAATAATAATAATAATAATAATAATAATAATAGGCTTCCTCAGACTATAGCATCAGATCCAGATCCTGGACATGTGCCTCCATTGGGTCACCGGGGTCAGCCGATCCCAACGCATTGTCAGAACACCAAACAGACATAGCAGCAACAGCAACAGCAGGGGCAGATGGGGGCTGTGAAGTGCATGAAGAGCTAGATGCGAGGGTGTTAGCTGAAGAGAAGAACTCCGAGACACTACGCTGCGCTCCCGAACCCCTCTCTCTAGCCAGGACGTCCACTCTGCGCGGACGGCCGCGCCGCGCAACATCAACGTCACTTGGGGGAGAGGGTGGGACAGAAGCTGATGGAACCTCAGTGAGGTCAATCACCTCCTCGCCCCCATCCTCCACCCCAAGCTCCTCCCTTTTACCCTCCCTAGCAGACCAACACTCAGACACATATGATCCAAACAACACATCCAACTTTGGAGGGGGACGCAACGCTGTAACCCCTAACAACGCAGCAAACCTAAAGTTACTGCGGAAGCGCGACTTCCCCTGAAAAAACTTACAAAACAATCGTGATTGATCCACAGGCGACATATCATCCCAACCCTGCCGCACAGAGCCCTCCCGCTCCCGCCCAAGCAACACATCCTCCACCACAACCTCACCGCCTACGACCTCACCACCCTCCTCATTCCCTCCATCCCCCTCAGCAGCCCCCACAGCCATGCCACCGAGCCTCTGCATACTCAGCAACAGCTGCTTACGTCTCCCCTCATGCATGGGGCAATCCCATAAGAAGTGCGCAAGGGACTCATTGACATCATCATGACAACAGAAGCAGCGAGGGGACATGCCACTGACCAACTTGCTGCGGTACAACCGAAGGCGGTTGTTGCAGCTGAGCAACCTTCTCCGAAGCAGATTATAATGCGCATCATCAAGGGCTACCCATCTTGGGAACTCCTTAGTTCCAAAGACTTGTCTTAGGATGACTCGCAGGCCATCAGTAAGATCGCTGCCTGCCTCTCGCTTGTCCCACATCAGTTGCTGCACCATCTTGACGTCCTGCTGAAGGGCCCACTTGTCCACAGTCGAACTCCAACCCTCGAGGTCCTTCTCTGAGCTATTTAGGAGCTCCTGAAGCCCTTGTTGTAGATCCATTGAGTCCCTGATAGCGCCTTCGGCCTCCGCAGTCCAGTCGGATTTGACTTGAGATGCGATGACAGGAAATCGCTCCTCCGGTAGAACACGCAGCCGTCCATAGAACTTCAGTTGCGCCGCCCGCCGCAAACGCTCCGCACTGAAAGAGCGCGCCAGAAAGAGTGTAATCCACTTGCTTGTCTTAGGGCTGATGCCGAGAATCATCCTCATGGGGCGCAGCATTGCTGCCTCCAGCTTGGTGAGCTGCGATACGGGGGCACGCCAGACATCGAAGGCGTACTTCAGCTTGGCCCCCACAAGTTGATTCCAGCACATGAGACGATACCTAGCTTGTATCTCATCTGCACACCACAAAGAGTACCAACCTGCGGTGGCGACTTCAGTGACACGCGTAGCCCGCAGGGCCTGCTCCTTCCACTTCAGGTCGTCGGTGATAACCACTCCCAGGTACTTGTACTGACTGGTGACACAAAGCTTCTGGCCGCGAAACCACACCACGGGCTCACCTCGCTCCCTGATACTTGGTCGTTTCGCCTTGCTCGACGTGTAAATGGGCATGATTTCCGTCTTGCCGGGCTTCAAGTTGACTTCCAGCCGGTAATCTTCCGCGAACTTGGCCACAACATTGACCATCTTCTGGAGCTCGGTGCGACTGTGAGCGATGAGGGCCACGTCGTCCGCGTATAGAAGTGCCTTGATGTCGTTCAGCCGCTTCACATCCGTGATCTTGAGGGCACTCGCCAGCCGATCACACAGCTCATCCATAAAGACGTTGAAGAGTGTGGGAGAGAGAGGGGACCCCTGTTGGACGCCTACACCCTCCAGTACTTCGGGGGTGAGTGCTCCATCAACTAGCACTTGCGACGAAGTCTGCTCGTAGCACCTGCGTAGCGTGCGCCAGAACTTGCCCCTTACACCCAGCTTCCAGAGCCTCTCAAATAGGCCATCTCTCCAAACAGACGGGAAAGCCTTGCGTAGATCGACGAACAGGACATACGACTCCCGCTTCTGCTGCTGACGCCCCTTCAACCTCTGCCAAAGGGTAAAGACCTGATCCGTAGTGCGACGCCCCGGGCGGAAGCCTCCCTGCTCTGGACGTAGCTTATCCGGGCCATCCACGAAGAGCGTTAGACGAGTAGCTAATAAGGACAGATACAGCTTACCAAGGCAACTAATAATCGAGATATCCCTCCAGTTGTCAGGATCCGTAGGATCCCCACCCTTGGGGATATTGACGATGATTCCCTTGCCCCAAGCTTTTGGAGTCCTCTCGGCTTCTCGAATCCAGTTGAAGTACTGCGTTAAGTAGCCATTGATGTAGGCGCCGCCATACTTGAGCATCTCGTTCTTCACTTTGTCCTCGCCACAAGCTTTGTGGTTATTCAGGGCACGTTGCCTTGCAAGGACCTCCTCTTGCGTGAACGGCTTGTCCAGCTCTTCGAAAGTGTCTTCACCTACCTCGTGCTCCTTCATAGCCCGGGCCACCTCATCTCTGAAGCGATCGTTCCAGTGGAACTGCCGCTTAGCTTCGGCTTCCCCCCACTCCAGCGAGCCTGCTTCTGCACAGCACGCCACCACAACAGCCGCACTTGCCGGATTTTCCCGTGGCTTCACCGAATTTTTCCGAAATTCCTCCCACCGAGCGACCTTTTCCGGCAGCGTACACGCCAGTGAGCCATCCTCCCTTTGCACCGGCGCGGAGACCTTCGTTCTGCGTGCCCCGCCAAGCCGCTTCGCGAGTAGCCAAAAGCGCTTTGAGGATTGCTCGCGTTGACATTTGACCGCTTCTTCCTGCACTTGCTTGAAGGAGGCGGACTTCTTGGCCCGAGTTGCCTTCCGAATTTGCTTGCGGAGCCGTAGCCAATTCAGACGGGCTTCCGCATTCGATTCATCCCTCCTGTATGCTGCGTAGGCCTCCCGGCGCTGCTGAATGAGCTCCTTTAGCTCCCCGTCGAACCAATTGTTGGTGAAACGGGGTCGTATACATCTGGAGCCAAGGACCCGGTGCGCCGCCATACGGAAGGACTGCGCCACTCGCTCGGTGACGTCATCTACCACCCGTTGGCTGTCGGCACCACCCGATAGGTCAAGCTCAGGCAGCTGATGCACTCCAAGCTTCTGTAGGCAATGCTGGAATACGTCATCGAACTTGTCGCGTAGATAATCCAGCGCTTGCTTCGCAGCGTGATCATTACCCGAGACACCAGCACCAATAAGCTTATCAACACGAAAGGACCTGTAAGGTTTCGCAGCCCGCTTTGGCCGGCGCTGGCCGCTCCACGTCAGTTCGGCCCATACTGCCTTGTGGTCCGTATCAAGATCATCTTCGCATACTCCGAACTTTGCTCCAGATGCCAAGCCAGGCGACGCGCAGATGTAATCGAGGAGGTGCTTGCCTGTGCCCATGCCGCGCTGCTCACGCCGGGACCACCAGTAGGACCCTTCCACGGGCACGAGAAGCCGCTCAGATTTCGCAGGCCCGAAGCGACGAGGACAGCCGCGAGTCTCTTGCCGTTCTCCGAACGTACCGGTGCTCCCTTATCATCGACCTCCCCGTGCTGACCGACGATGCCCTCCTCTTTTCGGCTGCATGCCGGCCCGAGCTTCGCGTTGGCATCCGCCACCGTGACCACAAGACCTTTGGCTCCAAAAAAAGCTATAGCTGCCTGCCAGGCCGCATACGCCTCTGACGACTCTTCTTCCTGCGTTTCCTGGGGAAAGTAGCCGTTGCCCACATAGATATCCTTAGCGCCGGTAACACCCGAGGCGATACGCAGCCACACTTGCTGCCGGTGGTCGACGGGGGCTGACACCAGGTTGCTATACGGACCAAGGAAGTTAGCCACCGCGAATAGAACCCCACCCTTGCAGCGATTTTTCTCGCTGACCTCCGCAGGTTTTCCAAAAATCCGAAATCCATCCAGGCTGCATTTGGAAAGTTGCTTCTTGCCCATGCGGTGCTCCTGAGCCCCGATGACTAGCCAGCCCTCGTGCTTGTAGAATGATGCCCATTCCGCCGTGCCTACGTTGTCGTATCCCGTTTTACCCTGCCAGTTGTGACTCGCGACGAGTAGCTTGAAGCCGGTATCGAACTGCTTGGAGCGGTGCTTCTTGGCTCGTTTCCGGACCCGACGGCCGCGCTTGGCTTCCGCCCTCGTGCTGCCCCCCTCTGCAGGTGCTTGCGCAGGTTGGTCCCCCACTGCACTGGCCGCCGAATGCAGGGGCACCACATGCATATCAGCACACTCAGACACACACTTAGGTGCATCGGCAGCCAATTCCGAAGACACCACCTGCACATCATCGACACATTCTTCATGCAGAGGCAAGACGCGATATCCCGTCGCAGCTTCCTCCTTCCGGACCGCCGCTTCCCCACGCAGATGGATGCGAATAAGCCTTCGGACACGTTCCCTGTCCCTGAACCTGCGCCCAAGGGCCACATTGACCCCTCTGCCGAAGAATTTGAGATGTTTGAGTTGCTGCAACGCCGTCTGCCTGCTGTCATCGTCCTCGTAGACCAGCTCCAGGTGACGAGACATTCGCTGGCCTTGCCACTCCATTACCGGGACCACCAGACCAAGACCGCTCATTTTGGAGGCGATCTCCTGTAGATTGGCGCGTTCTGAGAGCCCCCAGACAATCAGATTACGCCCGTCCTTGTCGTACCGATCTACCCGCCGGTACCGTCGAGGCGGCGGTGCCATCTGCCACATAGCGCCGCTCGCCTTATGTTGAAGCGCCGACCCGTGTGCCAGGTTTGGGGAGGAAGGATGAGGCGCAGCTAAGATAGCCTCTCCACGTGGTTCAGGAATTCCGTCTTATACGCGAGCCCTCATCCTCCCATCCTGGGACATCGGGCCAGAGCCCGTCGAAGAGGCATTCCCACGGGGATTGTCCAGGTCTTCGGCGATTCTACCTTGTCCCATAAGGGCCACAGTGGTAGCTCCGTGCTTCGCGTATTTGTAATCCATTGAGAGTAGTAGACGGCCAATGTCGCTGGCCATCACCGCCGCGCCTCTTTACGCCGAGGAAAGCGCCCGCCCATGCAAATAGCATCGGCGGTATCTGCAACACACACTACACGCATTTCCGCCGGTGTCACTGGACGCTGCTGCGTCGCTTCGTGCCCTTCGGCGCCCGCCAGCACCCCCAGCGTCGCCAGAACCTGCCTCACGCACTACACACACTCTCCATCGCATCGCCAACGCCTCTACTCTCATGCCTTATGGACTTTCAGCTGCTCCTAACAATACACATCATGAGGTACGGGTGTCCCCGAGTGGAGCCAGATCGGACGGCGTGCCGCTGAAACTCCTTCCCCCACGTGGGTATAGAAGGCGCGAACCTAGCGGTACCTATAGGGTCTTACAGACAAGTATAGTAATCCCAGCCGAAGCTGCTCAGTTAGAAATGCAACGGTGGAGGGTGTGAATGCATGGGGCAAGGCACGGCAACGCAGCAAGGCGCTGGCAAGGCATTGGGACCGACTGAAGTCCCTCTCCAACGTGCGCTCATCATGTGTTCCAGTTAGGCAACCCCGAAAAAGCGAAGATAGGGAGGAGACAAAACCCAGATAGGATGAAGATAGGATTAACATGAAGCCGAAATGGAGCCGAGTTGGAACAGGTCAACTCAGCCCCATCTCGGCTCAATGTGAATCCTATCTTCAACCCATCTCGGTACTGTTTCCTCCCGAATGCTCACCTCAACAAGATCACCAAACCGGAACTGGAAGCCCCCAGGCATTTACTCGGCAGGAAATTCGGCGAAAATGGGCTAACCAGGAAACCAGACCCAAACCAACAGCCAAGAAAAACGAGCCAACCAAAGAATCCAACAGACAACCCCACAACCTGCCTGGCCGAACCCCTACCGAGTAAATGCCCAGTTGAGAGTTGCGCATATCCCGGTGACCGCCCTCCCCAAGCGGTCACCTTCGTGGGGAGAGGCCCAACCACCTCCTCTTCCCATGGAGTGCCATCTTGTGCACCCCTCCAGAATAATAATAATAATAATAATAATGATGATAATAATGATAATGATAATGATAATAATAATAATAATACTAATAATACTATATCTGAGGCGTACTGATGCAGCTAATGGCATATCCTCAACGGACATAAGCCTCCAATACCCTTGTTCGAGGTCCTCCACCCCCCCGTGTCAGTCTCTCGCCTGATGATCGGGGCCACCGATGGAGCTCCTGAGGGCAAGACTGCACTAAGCCGAGGTTATTCCGCAGTCCCAGCAACCTCTTGCAAGACGTCACCGAATGTGCAAGTGCATACACCAAGCGCGGTTGCTAGAGCTGCCTCGAAACCCCACCCATAACAATCTGGTGTCTGCTGGGTCCTGGGCTATCAACCAGCATATGCGGAGTTTACGATCTTTTACGCGCGCAACGACACTCCTCCCCAGCATCTACCACCAAAGGGTTATGAGTTGGCGTCACAGTTGAACGCCTTGAGGCCATTGGGCTGGAACTCTGTTTAGCAAGTGTGACTAGGTTTTTTCATCGGGATTTCCCTCAAAATAATAATAATAATAATAATAATAATAATAATAATAATAATAATAATAATAATAATAATAATAATAATAATAATCATAATCATAATAATAAAAATAATAATAATAGTAGTGGCTGATGCAAATCTGCACATGCGCCTCCATCATCTCACCCGTGAGGGGAGTACGAAGAATTGACGATAGGCTCTAATGACACCCCCGCAAGGGCAGTTCCAACACTTCCAGACGGACCGGTATGTTCAATGAAAATACTGGTGGCACCGACGGGAATCGAACTGGCGACAGGGAATAATAATAATAATAATAATAATAATAATAATAATAATAATAATAATAACAGTAGTAGCAGTAGTAGTTGTAGTAGTAGTAGTAGTAGTAGTAGTAGTAGTAGTAGTAGTAGTAAAAATAATA
>WBZZ01001752.1:0-2500 GCA_019918135.1 Paulinella micropora
GGCTATACGTCATCGCCCCTAAATACATACATACATACAGATAGAGATAGAGATAGATAGATAGATAGATAGATAGATAGATAGATAGATAGATAGATAGATAAATAGATAGATAAATAGATAGATAAATAGATAGATAGATAGATAGATAGATAGATAGATAGATAGATAGATGGAAGGCTATACGTCATCGCCCCTAAATACATACATACATATAGATAGATAGATAGATAGATAGATAGATAGATAGGTAGATAGATAGGTAGATAGATAGGTAGATAGATAGATAGATAGATAGATAGATAGATAGATAGATAGATAGATAGATAGATAGATAGATAGATAGATAGATAGATAGATAGGTAGGTAGGTAGGTAGGTAGGTAGGTAGATAGATAGATAGATAGATAGATAGATAGATAGATAGATAGATTGATAGATAGATAGATAGATAGATAGATAGCATACATAGTAAGTAAGTAAGTAAGGAAGGAAGTAATTAAGTAATTAAGTAAGTAAGTAAGTAAGTAAGTAAGTTAGTACGTAAGTAAGTAGGAAAGGTAATAGCTACTGACTTACCAATTATAATTGAGTAGTAAGTAAGTAAGTGAGTAAGTAAGTAAGTAAGTAAGTAAGTAAGGAAGTAGGTAAGTAGGTAAGGAAGGAAGTAGGTAAGTAGGTAAGTAAGTAAGTAAGTAAGAAAGAAAGGTAATGACCACTTACCAATTATAATCGAGTAGTAAGTAAGCAAGCAAGCAAGTAAGTAAGTAGGCAAGTAAATAAATAAGTAAGTAAGTAAGTAGGTAAGTAAGTGAGTAAGTAAGTAAGTAAGTAAGTAAGTAAAGTAAGTAAGTAAGTAAGTAGGAAAGGTAATGGCCACTGACTTACCAATTATAATCGAGTAGTAAGTAAGCAAGTAAGTAAGTAAGTAAGTAAGTAAGTAAGTAAGTAAGTAGGGAAGTAAGGAAAAAAGGTAAGTAAGTAAGTAAGTAAGTAAGTGAGTATAAGGGTCATACCAAGCATACATAGTGAGTTGAGTAACTGAATGAGGGATTAACCAAAAAACACGTAAGTAGTGTGTATGTACGTAGTTAGGTAGGTAGGTAGGTAGGTAAGTAGGTAGGTAGGTAAGTAAAGTAAGTATAAAGTGTCATACCAAGCATCATCAAGTAGGCTAAAAACAGCTGGCAAGCGTGCAGCACTGCTTGTAACTGCTTGCTTTGTATGTACATAGTGAGATGCGGAAGTGAATCTGGGAGTAACCAAAAAAAATACGTAAGCAGTGAGTATGTAGGTAGGTAGGTAGGTAGGTAGGAAGGTAAGGTAGGTAGGTAGGTAGGTAAGTAAAGTAAGTATAAAGTGTCATACCAAGCATCATCAGGTACGCTAGAAAGAGCTGGCAAGCGTGCAGCACTGCTTGTAACTGCTTGCTTTGTATGTACATAGTAAGATGAGGAAGTGAATCAGGGAGTAACCAAAAAAAACACGTAAGCAGTGAGTATGTATGTATGTAGGTAGGTAGGTAGGTAGGTAGGTAGGTAGGTAGGTAAGTAGGTAAGTAGGTAAAGTAAGTATAAAGTGTCATACCAAGCATCATCAGGTACGCTAGAAATAGCTGGCAAGCGTGCAGCACTGCTTGTAACTGCTTGCTTTGTATGTACATAGTGTGATGAGGAAGTGAATGAGGGAGTAGCCAAAAAAACACGTAAGCAGTGAGTATGTACGTAGGTAGGTAGGTAGGTAGGTAGGTAGGTAGGTAGGTAGGTAAGTAGGTAAGTAGGTAAAGTAAGTATAAAGTGTCATACCAAGCATCATCAGGTACGCTAGAAATAGCTGGCAAGCGTGCAGCACTGCTTGTAACTGCTTGCTTTGTATGTACATAGTGAGATGAGGGAGTGAATCAGGGAGTAGCCAAAAAAACACGTAAGCAGTGAGTATGTACGTAGGTAGGTAGGTAGGTAGGTAGGTAGGTAGGTAGGTAAGTAAAGTAAGTATAAAGTGTCATAGCAAGCATCATCAGGTACGCTAGAAAGAGCTGGCAAGCGTGCAGCACTGCTTGTAACTGCTTGCTTTGTATGTACAGAGTGAGATGAGGAAGTGAATCAGGGAATAACCAAAAAAACACGTAAGCAGTGAGTATGTATGTAGGTAGGTAGGTAGGTAGGTAGGTAGGTAGGTAGGTAGGTAGGTAGGTTAGGTAGGTTAGGTAGGTAGGTAGGTAGGTAAGTAAGTAAAGTAAGTATAAAGTGTCATACCAAGCATCATCAGGTACGCTAAAAACAGCTGGCAAGCGTGCAGCACTGCTTGTACCGCATGTTGAGTCCTACGAAAATGCATGTTAACAGGTGCATAGGGGGGGGGGGGGGGCAGTAAGTAAGGAAGTAGGTACTAGTGAGCAAGGTAGAGAGTAGGTAGAAAGTAAGTCTCTTCTTTCTCTCTCTCTCTCTCTCTCTCTCTCTCTCTCTCTCTCTTTATTTGGCAGGACATTCCCCCCCCCCCCC